>JBAMCP010000294.1:0-62266 GCA_037075105.1 Lissocephala sabroskyi
AGGTTAATGGAGGCGAAGGCGGTGAACAATGTAAAGTGCAGTGGCAAACAAAATGCCATTAAGAGGCAAAAATCTATGCCAAATTACAATGTAATTGAGTGCCACACACACGCGCACACCCACACACACACGCACACACAAAGCCTGCCAGGCGCACCTTCGTCGTCGGCTGGGCTCGCTGGGTGTGTGTGCGTGTGGCCAACGAATTCAATGCTGGTAATTAACTCTGAAAATCCAATTAAGAAAACTTTTCGACTCGAAGGCGTCTGCCATGTGTGTGTGCGAAAGTGTTGGCATCCCGTTGTTGGCTTCCCGTTGGCTGTCAGCCGGGCGCCGACGTCACCGCGCCGTTGCCTCGCCTGTGGGTGGACGGGCTGGTCTGATGGGTGGGTGCATTTATAAGTGATATGCAGAACACATGCAATTAACAAGAGAAATTTCACTGGCTGTCTTTGTTGCCGACCCTCGCCCGTTGCCTTCGTGCTGGCTTGTTTTCTCAGGAACCTACGGCCCTCTCTGGACCGCCTTTTCTCTGCTGTTCTTGTGCTGATTTGTATTTGTTGCCCAAGGGTCCCACCGTCTGCAGACCCCGTCCACCTTCCGTTGGTCTTTATGCATTTTAGCCACATTGTGTGTTGGCCCAGACTCAGCTTGCCGGCTCTCGCCTGGGCCGGTGTGTGCGTGTTGGCTCTTCTACTTTGGCAATTGCAATTTTCAGGCGTCCTACTGCCACCCACCCGCTCGTGTGTATTGTTTCAATTTTAATATAATTCTCACGTCATAATTGCATTTGAATGGCAAACTTGCTGCCGGGCCGGGCCGGGCCGGGTTGCCAACTCCAAACTGAGTGATGTGGGAAATTTTTCTACTTAATTTGCGGCAATTTCCACTGACCTGAGAGGCGAAGGAAGCATTGCAATCGCTGCTGCTTGGCTCCCCAGGGGGCAATTTTTTGCTGCCGCTCAAAAGTAGGCAATGAATTTTTGTTGTGGGCGCCCGAAAATTTGTCTGGGTTGAGATTTCCGGTGTCCGCGCCGCCCGAGAGGCCCTTTGGGTTGCCTTCCAGTTCATTTGACCCTGACGGAAATTGAATTTTCCTTGGGGAAGCTCCTGCCCGTCCATCAAAAGCAAATGGAACCCTTTTCCACCATTGTTTTTGGTCTTTTTCGTCGCGGATTGCTTATTATTTTTAATTTCTTGCAATTATAAAGAAAATTACCCTCAAGTTGGTAGCAATTTTTCATTATAATTTAATTAGCTGCAATGCCAGCCAACCCACCTACCGCCGACCCTTGAACAACTGCACTTAAAAGACGGGCAGAATCCCCGCGCGTTCACTTTGTGCATTTCAATGAATCAAGAAAACAACATCCAACGAGTGACAGAGAAAATGGAAAGCAAAAGGACAAAAACACATTTACAGCACAATTAAGTGTGTCGTCCTGGGCGCCTCGCTGAGGCGGCAATTTAAATGAGCACCTTGGGAGGAGCAGCCCTGAACGCAGCTGGGCCCAGGCCACAATTACGCAGACGAACAGCCGCCATTTCGTATTAATATGTCAATTAATATGAATTTGATGATTGAACGGCCTTTGTCGCCGCTGCCAAGTTGTGGGCCTCCGAGCAGCCCAGCAAAGTGGAAAGGCCAATATTTGCCTCTTGCAAATTCTGGGGGCGAGTGAAATTTATGCGTAAACACACACGTACATCCGACAGATACGAAATTCATTCATATTTGCCATTATTTTTCTACAATTTCCATATACGGGCAGGCCGAGCCGAGCGCTCGGTCCGTTTGGCTTCTCATTTTGGTCCACGTAGCGTATGCGTAATGTTGCATAAATCTGTTTCGCTTGTACGCGAATATACGTGTGTGTTTGGGTGTGCACGAATGTCTATGGTAGGCTGAACAATTGGCCAAATGTTGGAAGACTAAACGCCCCACCCACCCGCGCTTTCTGGGAGCAACTGCAGCTGGCAAAATAATAGGCCAACGGACGGGAGGAGGCGAAAATTCCCGAGCCCATTTGGCATTAGAGCGCAGATAAATTGGTGCGAGGGAAAGAGCGAGACGCACTGCAGAATGAGAAATGCCAGCTGGCGAGCCACGGCCTCAAAATATGCGCTGAAAATATTTCCAATCACGGAGATGAACCGACCGCACCGATCTTCCCAGGGGTGAGGGTTTTCCCTTAAACAGCTTAAAGAAATTTAAGAGCGATCGGTGGCTGCAGGCCGCTTTGAAATCGTAGTCACGGTGAGATTGATCGACTTCACCAAAATGGAAATTTCTTGGCCTCATTCTCTGGCTCTGGCGGCCACCTCGCCACCCTGGGAACAAACAAGCCTTCGCACTTTGGGTGCCACAGCCGCTGCCAATTTGGCTAAGTGCAGCAGTCGGCGGCGACGCTGCTCGCATTTTGCAGCTGCCGGATTCAAACAAGCGGACAAAATGAAACCGGCCAGCTCAGCTAAGCGGTAAAGAGAAAGAGGAAGGGGTCGCCTGGCGACTGGCAAACTTTTAATTAGAAATGAAACTGGGAAATGGACAAGCGCCAAAGAAGCCGCCATAGCCGCCCAACGCTGCCATCGCAATCGCCATCGCCACCGCGGCCAAGTCAACTGAAATGAGGCAAATGCGTTGACAAAACGCAGCGGACCGAGGCTGCTGCCGCCGCCAATTCGAATGGCCAAGACAAGTAACTTTAATAAGACGGGAAAGAAATAAAAGAAAAGACAGCCAGCAACACCGACTGTCCAACTCGGACTTGGATTGCCTTGGCAGCCAGCCCAAAAGCCCAAGGAGTTGACAAGGCCCCTCGAAAAAAAGCTGGCGGGCGCGGCAACTCGGAATTTTATGTTCTAGCAAAACTTTTGACATAAATTCCCGACTTTAACGAACACCCGAAATGAGAACTGATGCGCACCGCCCCGCCCAGCAAAAATATAAGACAAGACGACAGAATAGATCACCAAATAATTTTCAAAAACAAAACAGAAAGCCAAACTTATTTTGCCCAAAACCTGAAGATGAAAATTCAAAGGGAAAGAATCAATATTCGATATTCACTTAAGGCATTTTAAAACGTCCGAAGGATAATATCCTTCAATCCAACAATGCTTCCCGTTCAAGAATCAGTTCGTTTGCCCTTCAGAATATAAATAACGAGGGGGCAAAAAAGAAAACGTTGGCATTAAAATTAAAATGCGTTTTCCTCTCGTCGTTCCTAATCGCGTCGAGTGTTTGTCTTATCCTTGGGAGGTGCGATAGACGACAGTTTGTTGTTGTTTCAAGGACACCAAACAGCTTAGTCGCCGCCACCTTGGCCAGCACCCGGCCAACCCCTTGAAAGCCTCCTTGCCAGCCGGTGAAAGCTTAGCCGTCAGCAGGAGGCTCGGTTTCAGTCGGCTCTTCTTCAGTCCTTCAAAACTCGCTCAGCCAAATTAATTTTAATGCGCTTTTCATGACAGCAGCTGACTGACTCTGAGTGACTGAGCAGAAGGTGGTCGGTCGGTCGGGCAGCTGAGGAAGCGCATAACTTTTGGATTTTAACGATTATTGAGCTTAATGCAAATACAAAGAGGTTTGTCCTCCATTACAATCAGGGCGACCCAGGCCCCCTGCTCACCGTCCTAAATGCCTGCCAAGTGCGCGTAAAATTGAAACAATCTTTAAATTTGGGTAACGAGCAGCCAAGAGTCAGCCAGCCACCCAGGATGTTGGGCGGCCAGTTGGTCTGGCTCACAAATACAAAAATTTATTGCCGCACTTTAGGCGCAACAACACTCGACTGGGCTTAAACGCAGGCTCATGCATATTTGATGCTGCCGAGCATAAAGCGGCTATAAATTCTACTTGAAATTTACGCAGCGGCCCCTTTGGCAAGTGAAAGTGAAACTCCGAGCGATGGCCCCCCAAAAAAGTAGGCAACGAATTTGGGCAACTTTTGTCGTTTGATTTTTTTCTCTCTTTCGAATTCTTTTTTATTTCTTTTCCTTTCGGTTCCCCTTCAATGCCCACTAAGCGCATTTCACATGTGGACGTTGGCGGGTTGGAAGGGGCGAAAAGTTACCTACTTGAAATTGTTTCTTGACAGGATTTACTTTTGCCAAAGCGCCGGCTCTCAGCATCCTCCACATCAACCGTAAAGGTTTATGAAAAATTAAATAATTTTTTGTTCCTTTTTCATTTTTTGATCCGCTTTTGCACTTGAAATTCTGTTTTGTTCGTCTCCTTCCGTAATTCGTCTGATTTTTAATGGAAAAGTTTATCCCTCCGTCCAGCCCAAAGTTTTTACACAGAAAACCGAGCCGGTCACATTTCGATTTGGAGACAATCACAAAATCGGACAGTTTTGTTTGTTTCATCTTTTTTGTGATTCGAAAATTCAATTTAAAATAATTTATCGCAGATGTTTGCTTGCTTAGAATACTGAGTTCTTTTAGGGGAAACTAGAATAATTTAAATTTCCTAAGTGAGAAATCAACAAGACAATGGAAGAAGCATTTTTCCATTTGTAAATCTCCTTGAGTTTTGGTTGGGAAGTTTTCTGGAAATCTTGAGATTTTAATACTTAAATTATGGATCAAAGTGCCCATAGATCTTGTCCCTTTTTCCCTACTTTCCAGTTATCTTTAAATTTCTAACAATTTTACTTTTCTTCTTGCAGCTTTGGCCGTTTGGTGCTGCCTTGTGGACGTTGGTAGGACAGACGAGTCCTTCGATACCCGTGAAAATGCCGATCTCACATTGAGATGCCGCTTCACCGAGAAATACGAAGCCGACGACTTCTCATTCTATTGGGCCCGCTGGACAGCGAATCCAGCGCAATTCGAGAACGTGGCCATTGGCGATGTACAGCTCAGTTCCGGTTACAGGTGAGTTCACATCTCTATGAGTACTGCGGGTCTACTGAAACCATGATGAATGCGTTGGGAGATGATGAACGGATTGCTGGCGAATGACGGCAGATGGTTGGGTGGGGCTGGGCTATAAAGCGGGCAATAAAAAGTGTTAAGCCGCTTGACAATCGGTGTGCTTTTCGTGTTCGTCGTCCGACTGTCCAGTTTAACGTGACATAAAAAGGAAACCCGCCATACTCCTGATGAGCATGGAGCATTAACGCATTAACAGTCAAATACACACGACCGTAGATTGTAGCAGTCGACGTGAGTGATGGGGAAAGGCCGGGGGTGGGGGCCTCGAGGAGGCGAAATGAAATGCGATTCTTTCGCATTTGTGACCATTTGGTGTTTTAATTAAATGCCCGGCCAGCAATTGCGAAACACATAAACGCTTTTTATGGTAGCCAGTTATATACTCTTTTTAGAGCGGTTGACAGTGGAAGTGATGATGGCAAAGCGGTTAAAAAGGACTTAGAGAAATAATTCGAAACTTCTCCTTAAAATTACTTTGGATTTGGAAAACTTTTGGCCTGAGATATTGAACTTTTAATCGAAACTCAGCTTAATTTCAATCTGTAGAAAATTGAAAGAGTTCTAATGCTTATTTAGATTATTGAGGGAATCCTAATGGCCTTCAAGTCTTCAAGTTGAGAGTCTCCAAACCGTCGCTTGATGGGCTCTCTTGGCCTTCCCTAAGACACTCTCTCTCTTCCTTACTCTTTCACTTATTGTCTCTTTACTATAAAAGAATCCAAATTTCCTTATTCTCTTGAAAGTTCTCTGGGTTTCCTACAATCTTTCTTTGAATAAAAAGTGCCCACTGTTCGTTGTATGAAGTTTGACTTTGGCGAACTGCTTGTTCCCATTTAAACGGCCATAGCTTTACCGTTTGTTTGTGGATGGCAAATCGCACGCCAACTTAATTAAAATCAAGTTCTTGGCAATTTAAACAACAAATGCCGCACCGAGCCACACACACACACACCAGCACACATACGCGTGCTGATTGCCATGGCGGCTGACCGACTGGCAATGCGGCCGCGGCCCCTTGGCGGCCACGACGGCTGGGGTTCTTAATCCTTTGGCGTATTTCATGTCAACGCAGCGTGTTGTTGTGTGCTGCCTGGACAATTATGAGGCACACACACTCACACACACACACACACTCAGATCTCTTCTGAAATCAGCCATGTGCGCGGTTTATGTTTCATTTTCATTACCGTTCGGGGCGGCCTGGCGATGCTCGTTCGCTTTGGCGGCTCTTTTGTCTTTGCCGATGTGGCCACTGCGGCTGTGGTTCTTGTTGTTTTTGTTACATATTCAATTGTATTTTTATTTGCTTCGTGCCTGTGACTTCCGTTTCCGTTTGGCGTTCGTTCGTTCGTTCGCTTGTTTTTATGTTTGAATTCACCGCCTTCCGTGCCCAGCCACCCGCCCCTTCTTCTAACTGCAGTTTGGCTGGCGTGTTGGCTTGTGCGCTGGCTCGTTTGGGGTTCGTTTTCAGTTTCTTTATGTTAAAACGCATAAATTTTAAGTGCCCGGCGAGCCACAAAATGCAACGCCAGGCAAACCAAAGCCACCCATCGCCGGCGCTCTTGTTTAGTACAAATGAAATGGCCAGCAGGCGTAGCAGAAGCAGCAGCACAAAAAAAGCGAATTCCAGGGACGAGCAGCCATTTTGTGTCCCTTCGCCCGTTCGCCTTCTTGGCTGGGCGCACGGCATGTGTGCTTCGTAGAGGGCGAGGGGTGCCAATAATAAAAACGAATCAACAAACAAATAGAGAGAAAAATAGAGAAAAAATACCAAAAGCAGCGAGCATAGAAAAAAAAAAAGAAACCGGGGGGCGAATCTTCTTGCGAGCGATGAGAATTGTAAAATAAATTTTTACTGCAATTTGCGCCGAAAGCTAACAAGCAAAAAGCAACAACAACAACCACAGCAACTGGCCAAATAAAAATACCAGATGGCAGGAACACCAGGACAACGCAGGGGCGAGAGCCTGACTGCCAAGGACACTGAGCTGATGGCCCTCAGTAATGAAAGCAGCCGCAAGTAGTCGTCTGTCTCTCTGCTGCTCTCTTTCTCTTCCGCTAGTTGGCCAGCCTGCTGATTGTCCTTATAGCCCAGGGGATCCTTCTAACCGGCACCTGACGGGCGGACACGAACCTTTCGGCCGACCGTCTGCCCGTCCGCCCGCCTCGTTTGGTTTCGTGGTGATGGCAGCAAAAGTGAAATTACTGCAAATTCGTTTGGCAATGCCACAGCCAGCGGCTCCTCTCGGCTTTCCTCCAGCCACTTTCCCTGCTTTTCGTAGTTTTGTAGTCTACTTTTTGGGGCTGCTCGGCATCATCCCATTGGCCGTTTGTTGTCCAAGCCCCCGGGCTAATATTTCGTTTAACATTTCATTTAACGACAACGACGACGACGGCGGCGATGACGACGACGACGACGACAATTCAACGGCCTCTGTCACCCAAAACGGCGCGCGGGTCGGACAATGGCCCATTAAAAGGCCGCAATGGCTGCCAAATAATTGGCCCCGACTAGGTTTCTCAGTCGGTCCCTTTTCAGCCTAAAAATTCAGCGCCCGAGGAGCCGAAAAGTGCACCAGGCGGGAATCCTCATCAGCCTTCTGGACGGAGGGGACGGAACTTTAAAAATTGCAATGCAGACGGCAAGGAGGCTGTCGGGCTGTGTTTCCCTGGGGTTCCAGCAACTTTGCGTGCCGCTTTTCTGGGGCACTTTTCTGGCTCAAGGACGCCGGCAACCGCCGGCGCTGCCCGCACGCCTGCCCCTCGACCTTTTCATGCTTCAAGCGCTTTTCATTGGGCTCCACGAACAGCTCGGAGGTTAGGAGCGGCCTGGGGTGACCTGGGCCACCTGGGCCACGGCTCCTTTTTTTATAATTTGCACTTTTTTTTGCCATGCGCATCCGAGGCTGCAAATGAGCAGCGAGCGGCAGGCACCCAGGGAGCTCGTGGCCCGCGTGCCACCAGGGACACGTGCTCGTTGCACTGTGGCGGGGCCACGGCGACAACATAGAAAAAAATACAAAAAAAATACCGAAATAAAATGAAATAAAAATCCCAACAACTAGCCAGCCAATGCCGGGCTGTGGGGCCGGGGACGGAACTAGGGCTTTTCTCTGTGGAGCCGCGGAGAATTCAGTCAATTTGCTAGCTGCTCCCACGCCCCACCCCCCACTCTGTTTTCGCTTTGGGTCGCCAGGGCTTTGCATTCTACAGATTTCGCATCAGGTCCTTTTGGCCAGGATCCATGGATGAGGAGGTTTGGTTCGTGTTTTTCGTACGCTTTAGCACGCAGTCAGCCGTCCCTCTCCTCGCCTCGCCTCGCCTCTCCTCGCTTGTCTGTCTGTCAGTCCATCCGGGCAGCAAATTAAATTTTTCCCACTGCCCTGCTGCCAGTGGCAGACGCGTGTTCTGGTATATTTTGTTGTTGTATTTTTTCTATTTTTCGGTATTTTTCTTCTGTGCGGTTTACAGCAATTAGCACGCCGCCGATTCGTGTCCTTTTTTTCCTTCGGCTTGGCCTTGGTCCTCCTTGTCAGACGGACTGTGTTAACCCGGCCACTTAATCAGACAGTTTACTCTCCTCGACGACAGGGCTAAGAAATTTTAATTACCACGAAAGACATCAAGGCTACGCCGATAAGCAATAGGTCCTTGGGGGAGAGCTCAGCTCCCAGTGAAGGTGAAAAGGAAAAGGTGAATTGAGCAGGATTCCATATAAAGTCCTCGGTTACTGTAGAGAGTCTTTAAAGTCTTTTGTTTGAGTCTTTGATTCTGGGCTTCAAGTTTCCTTAATGGAACTGCACAGGATTCTAGTCTTTAAATTGGAGCCTCTCCTTTCTTCGTTTCTCAGCCTGTTTAATCTTTTTATTGGCTCTCGTTTAACCCCGATATCTCCAATTGATTTACAAGCCTCCTAAACGAATTTCAACAACAAAAGGACCTAACTGATTCTCACACTGTCCTTAGTGTGTGATTACCACAAAAGTCAGTTTTCTTTTAGTTCTTTTGGGGAATCCTTGGCTTTGTTTATGTCGTGTCGCCGGCTCATAACTTTGCCGTCTGCCAGCCAATGAAGTTTTTTGTCCTCCGATTGACGTGAGTAATAGAAAACAAAGTCCTGTCAGTCAAGGACTCGCACTCACACGCACGCCTGCCGTTCTGAATTGTCAATAGGCCAGACGATATTTATTCATTATTGATTGTCAATGGCATATGAGTGGGCGGGCGGGCAGTGGGCAGTGAGTTTGAGCCAACAACCATAAAAATAGAAATTAAAGCCATAAAAAAAAGTCTAGACAAGGACAAAACCGAGATGACGGCCATGTCAAAGATGCCAAAGTCACAAAGATCCTGCGCATATCAAGACACCTTTGAACGCGAGCCGTGCCCTTTGTTTGCCCAGCGGTTGTCACGCATTCGCTCTCGAAAATTTTTAAGCCAACACAGCGAAAATTGAACAATGAAGAAGCCTCGCGGGGCAAGGACAAGGCTACTGATGTGTCCAGTGAACTCGACCGAAGGGTGACAAATGAACTTCTCGCTGCCGGTTGACGGGGCAATGAAGGCGATTCCATCAAGCGATTTCAAGTGGACGGACGGACAGTTGCCTAATAAACCCAAATGGCGAGGGACGAGCCAACGCCTCCTTGGCTGGCCGGCCAGTCACTCAATGTCGCTAAGAAAATCAACGATGCGTGGGTGGCCCGTACCGCGTTTTCGCATCAATTTTCATCCAGTTGTCCAGGACGACGAAATAATCAGGACTTTGAAAAATTGGAGACTGGCCAAAAAGTGGCCTTGAAATATGAAGACATTCGAGTGTCCTGACAGCGAAAACAACCAACTTTTCGCCTTCCAGTTGCTGCGGCAACTTTCTTGTCACAGCCGCCTCTTTTGTCCTTTTAGTGCAATGAACTTCCACTTGAGCAGGTGACGTGCGAGAGGACAACGCAATTTAAGATTAAATGAAGAAAAGAAACTCCTAGAAAATTTGAAATTTACCAGCTGCTCGGGTTCGAGAAGTGGGGGCAAAGTCATTGGCAATATGAGAAATTTCCCAGTTGTCAATTGGGGGAAAAATTGGAATTTTCCCCGTTGCACTTCAGTTCACACGGACGAAGCCAAAGGACAGCACAGCGGCGACTGCCAGCGCCTGGGTGGCTGGGCAAAATATGCAAAATTTAATTTACTGCTGGAATTTTATTCAAACTTTGTTGGCTCACCAGGCAGCCGCCCTTCGCCCTTTCGCTCCCCGGTTGTGTTTGCTTGGCATTTACAAATATTAACATTTGTATTTATTTAAACGACAACAAACACAACTCCAGACCACCTCGAGGCAGATCAAGTGCAAAACTCATGTCCTTCCTTACCGCCTGTCGGTCTGCCTGTCGACTGCCTGTGGTCAAAAGGCAGAGCTTGACGTGTGGCGAGGTGAGAAAATATGGAAAATTCAATATTAGCACAATTAGTCGGGCAGTTGGGGAGCTGGGCAAAATAGATTTTGATTTTGTTTAATAAAATTTATTTTTTTATTTATTTCTAGTTTGGACTTCCGCCCGGAGCGCGGCATTTACGATCTGCAAATCAAGAATGCTTCGTATAATCGGGACAACGGACGCTTCGAGTGCCGCATCAAAGCCAAGGGCACCGGCGCCGATGTCCACCAGGAATTCTACAACTTAACGGTTCTGACGCCACCCCACCCGCCGGTCATCTCACCCGGCAACATTGCCATTGCCACCGAGGACAAAGCCATGGAGCTCACCTGCAGCAGCATCGGCGGCTCTCCCGATCCTCTCATCACGTAAGTTGAACCCCCCAAAATTCTGGCCACCTGGTCTCACTTTTCTTTCCCCTCCCTTAGTTGGTACCGCGAGGGTTCGAATTCGCCGCTGCAGGCGACTGTACTGCGTGGCGGTTCGAAGGATCAGCCCACGAATGCCACCTTGGCCATTACGCCCCGGCGAGAGGACGATGGTGTGAAATACAAATGCGTCGTATGGAATCGCGCCATGAATGAGGGCAAGCGACTGGAGACCACGGCCACTTTAAATGTCAACTGTAAGTACACAAATTTTATTTTCCCAACTGGCGGGTGGGAGGGAGCAATCACTCAATTAGCGTCTCAAATGAGTAGGGCCCAGCCACGCCCCTTTCGCCGCCCAACTATTTAAATGCAACAACAACAACAACAACTTCCCGTCTGCGGTCGTCTCACGCCCATAAATTTCCATCCCAAAGTGACACTTTTGACTGCGCTGACCCGCTGACTGAGCAGCGTCGAGCCGGGCTGACTCCGAGTAATTAGAATAGAAATTTATGTGGGGCAGTTGCGTGGCGGGCGCTGTTGTTGCTGCAACAAGTGGCAATTTAACACATGAGACGGTTACACATGTCGCCTGCCAGTTGGCCATGTGTGCGCCGGCCATTAGGGCTAATCAAATGCCGAATAAACCAAAAATTATGGCCAACAACACGAACGATTTCCATTGACCCCCTCAGCGAAAAAAAAAACCCCCTTAACCCACGTCCGTCGGCCAGTTTGTCGTGTGGGCTTCCAGTTTACGCTGATTGCGTTTGCATGCAACTTTTGGCTTAAAAAGGGACGGCGGCGATCACCGCCAATAAACAACTTCGGTAGCCGCTCACTTTATCCGGTGCCCACGTGGCGTATGCGCAACCCACGCCCCAGCCGACGTTGTAGGCTGCGTTGTGGGTTCATTGGCTTCTCTCCACTCTCCATTAGCCACTTGGGCTGACCAATGATGCTGCTAATTAGCCAAACAGACAGAAGGCACTCAAATCTTTTACGGCCACGACGGCGCCGCCCTTAAAACGCTCCATTGATTTGGGTGGGTGGACTGAGGGGGCTCCGTGGACGTGGTGACAGCTTAGGTGGACTTTAAATTAGCCTCAAGGCAACAACAGCAACAAAAGTGACTTGCAGGGCGGATCACCAGAATTACACTGGTAATCAAGCTTAAAAACAGCAACATTAAGAATTTAAATCAGGGGAAAAGGAAGCTTAACAAAGAGCCGAAAATAAGATTCCATAGACCAGAGAAAATGCAATGCCAAAGTTTTTAGAAACCTTCATGGAAGTAGTTTAGGATTAACAGAGGATGTTTGACGTGGGATCTGGTGGGTGCCCAAAAGACCTCGAATCTCAGCTCTGAATCCCCGCGATTCCTTAAGAACTTTAAGCTCAAATCACCGGCCAACCCGAGGGTCTCCCAAGCCGCCCCTTTTAATTATTCAGAACCCACACAAATTGATGATTGTTGTTGTTGGGTGCTTTTAAATTTGTATGCTTCGATTTGCCCAACTATTATTATTCGTGTCCTTAGCATAATTGAGTTTCACCTCCTCCTTTTAATTGGAAATATTTTCCGTGTAATTTTATGCGGTGACCCAAATTAGACGAAAACCCGACGGCGTCGATTGTGTGGGCGGCAAAACCTCCGCCCTAAACCGCATGTAAATGTAACGATTTATTGTGTTTATTAATTGCCATTTAGATTTATGGCCCAACGACAGCCAGATCGCGCGTAAAAAGCTTAAATCAAACGGGCGGAAAGTCGTCCCGCCCCCCGCCTTCTCGGAGGGTCCTAATGAAACCGTGATGACCCGTAAAAATTACAATGGCAAATGTAACCGCCGAGGTAATTGCCAAATGGTCCCCACCAAAGGGTCAAAAGGCAAACACGACGACACGCAAAGGGGCGCGGGGTCGGCTGAGGGGAAATGAGCATTTGATATGTGGAACTTTGATTGGAAAACGTCCACTGACAGTTGAGGTAGGCAAGGACCAGCGCACAGGACCTTCTCTGTTTGTGTTAGTGCGGTCGGTCAATTTGCCCTCGACGACGACTGCAAAACTTAATGCGTTTTTAAGCAACCCAAAGGGCGGGCCACAACGCACCGGAAAAGCTCCTAGATGAGCCGGGGACTTTGATGAAGCCAGACAAGTCCCTCGGCCATCGCACAACCGCCCTGTCCACTTGCAGTGGCGCTGCTCCCAGTGGCCTGTGTGTGTGGTCATTGCGGGTCCCACTTGACCAACTGCGAGCAGAACTCATGGCCCTTTGGGGGCCGAAATCATTTAGTTCCTGGTAAACTACCAGATGGGTTGGTTTAGGTCTGTTTACACGTCTTCGTGGTGGAGTTTCGTCTTCTTTGGGGAAATTAAATCAAAAACAATTAAAGCGCGCCAGGCAAAAAGCTGTGATTTATGGAGCGACAATAAAAAATCACTTGGCTTTCGGCACGATCGCTGAGGCGGTCGGCAAATTAATCACAACGCCATCGGCAGGTCAGCAGGCCAGCCAGCCAAGTTGGTCTAATCGATGGTAAAAATTACCGGTCATAAATTCCAGACAATTTGCCCCCCGTCCCGCGGCGCCGTCTCACCGCAAAATGACAAAATTCAAGCGATGTATTTTCAATTTTTTCATGCCAGCCCAACGAGAAATCTTTGCCGCCGGGCGGGGATGATTTGGCCAGGATTTTGCGCCGACTTCCAGCTCCTTGCTTCGTTTATTAGGCATGAAAATCCAACTTTAATCTAGACACTAATTTATTGCCTTTTGTTCGTCGGTCGTTTTTATGAGAATTTGAGGCGTACACACGGCCCGGCCGCCCTCCAGGCGCTGCGCCTCCCAGGATTCCAGGATCCATTCTGTTTGTTGTTCTTGCTGTTGCTGTTATGTAAAATAGCAACATTCTTGCTGCTGTTGTTGCCTTTGCGTTTTTATTGCCTGCCAGGCCCAACCGTCGGGGTTAGGCGGGGTCGCCGGTCGGGGCCGGCGGGTTTTAGTTGTAGGAGGTTTTCGGTTAGTCGCGTTTTTTTTCATTTTGATGAGGTTAATCGGATCTGGTGGGGCGGTTGCTGCTTCCTTGGCTGCCAACTTACCTGCCGGCGTGCGCCTAAAAGTAGGCAAGCAACAGACAGCTGTTGGCTTTTGGCGTTATGCTGGGCTGGGCTGGGCGCAGCCTCCCTTCGTTTGGCATCTAAGCCGACTGCCAAGTTGTCGGCTGGCTGCCAAGGATATTAGTCCTACTCGTCTGGCTGCGCCGGCCGACTGGCTGTTGTGGGCTCCTGTCAAATCTCTGGCAAAGCATAAACCGCTTAAGTCGCGGCTTAGCAAATTTTTAGACGCGCCTCAACCGCCACAATTGCTGCCACCAAACGCCGAGCCGGCTTCCCTTTATTTTCTTTTCAATCTTGGCTGCAAGCCGGCAAAATTCGCGGAAAGGATTCGGTTAAGCGGTTCGAGCTGAGCTTGCCATACTGTTCCAATTATTTGATGGGAGGTGTTCCCGGAATTTGAATTTATTTCCTCCGTCCTTCTCGTGTGAGCTTAATTCTCAATATACTCTCTTTGGCTCATTTAAGAGTTCCAAAGTAGTAACAAATCTCCCGATCCCATTGTCATGGAAATATGATTCGGTTCAGATCCGTTTAAGCGGCTCAGCTGCGAAGACAAGACTTTCATTTGTTTTTCTCAGTGGATTAAAACGCATTCCCAGTTGCTGAAAGCAGAGAGAAATTAACTCCGCTGGAATCAACCACTTTCAGAACCGCCTTCCTGAACCATTTAAGCCTCACTCCGTACCACTTTTGTTCATACTCTTTTGGCAGATATTCCTGATCTTCTGATCATCCCTCTTCAGCCTTTCTACCTTAACTAAGACTAACCAGACCCGAACCGTTTTGCATTCAATCCTATGGCTGTCTTTTCTGTGACCTTTGTAGCTGCGAACCAGAACCCAAACGGTTTCCTTCCGCTCCGCCTCTGTCCTCATTCTCGCTGGCTTTCGGTGAGTCAGGTCGACAGGCAGGTCGGCGGGAGCGTTTAGGGAGCCACCCATATTGACATTTCCGATTGTCTAGATGGACCGCCAAGTGGGCAGGGCCCCAGGAAAGGGTAATAGAGATAGACCAGCTTTGGGGCGGCCATTGCCGGTTTTGTGTTTGTGTTTGTTCGTTTTTTTTTGTTCCTGGGCTATCATTTTCATAGTTTAATGCCGCATGCCTCGTATCGCTTGGCGGGGCTCAGGCAATTAACTTTTGGTTACCCGAACCCTGCGACTCCCAGGCTGGGCCAGCCGAACGGCAGGACTCGGAGGCAATGGGCCGATGGGCAAGAAAGCAAAGCAGAAATTGTCGAATCTGTCGCATGCCTGCCAGTCACCGATGAGATCATGCATAAAATGCCCAAAAACGAGAAAAAAAAAAACAGAATAGAGGACAGGATTTGGCCGGGGCCGCCAGGAGGGGAATGCGGATGTGACTGCTGCTGCCGCTGCCGTCTGGCCATGTAAATGTCGGTGGGAACGGGCAGGCAAATGGGGATATGGAAACGACCTTGTGTGATGTTTGAACCTTAGCACCCTGAAAATAGCCCAAGGCAGCTGTCCTGTACAAAAAATTGAGTAGGCAACCGCAATGAAGCGGACCCCGTCGGCTTGCCTACGAATCAACGAACCGAATGCCAATACACACATACACCAGCCGGGGGGGTGGGTTGACCCACCCAAACATTAAGGATTCAGGGGCTTAACATACCGTAAACACAAAAGCCTCTAAAGGCATCAACTGCGGCATATAAAGTGGCATTAGCCAAAGTAACCAACGAGCCAGCAGCGGAGCAGCAAGGAGACTGCAGAGACACTGCTACTGCCCCGGTCCAATGGCCGTCCGAGGGCAAATGGCAGGAAGTGCCGTCGCCCTCCATTCAAACTGGCGGGAGAAAAAACAAAAGGAAAAACCCTCATGGCCGGCAGGGGGAAAAAAGTGTCCTCCGCTGTTATTGAGCGACGGCAACGGCGGCGGCTGCCACGCATTAAATTGAAGATGATGATGATAATGCTCGAGATAAGAGACCCGGGGAGGCGGGGCAAGAGCAGCCACCTAGACGCGTGGTAGGCCGCCGGTGGTTGAGTTTCTGCTCGGGTCGAGGGTCATAGGTAACAAGCGACTTAACGCCAATAATAAGCCAGCCAGGGGGGCAGCCAGTCGAAGAGGTTGGCCGGGAATAGCAACCGCAATTGTAGAACATGTGAGGCGTCTCGTTGGCCCCAACTGCCGCTCGGTTTTTAACCAGGAGGACGGCCAGGGCAGGGCCATCAGGACCGACATGAGACGACAACAGATAACATCTGCCATTTGTGGCGGGCAAAATGAAACAATGACTACAAAAACAGCAACGGAACGACAACAGCGGCAACGAACCCACAATCCAAACAGACCGAAACCGACACGGAGCCAATTCCAACCGCCAGGATGCGACAGCCAAGCCGGGCACACCGAACGGCAGTCAGTCAGTGGCAATGGCCAAGGCCAAAGAGCTTTTCTTTATATCATACGGTGGATGGGGGTGGTGTGTGTGTGTGTGTGTTTGGGTGGCAAAAGGATATTCCTTGCCCGCCCGCTCTGCTATTTACTTGGCATTAAGCAAACTTCAAATAAAAAGGATAACGAGCGCATTGCGGGACACGCAAGCAACTCAAAATGGCAAAGTTGCTCAGCACAAGCACACAGCCGCCGAGTCAAAATGGACGCCACACACACACAGACAGGGAGACTTACAGGACGAAATGAGCATCATCGGTGACTGCGTGCGGAGGAAACGGGAAAGGACTCAACATGACAATGGCAACGGCAACGGCACGACAATTGCACACAATTTTCATTTATTGTTTGGCTACACATTTCGCCACATTATCCCATGACCCGCCGGACGCCCTCCGAAAATGTCCTGCTGCCTGCTGCCACTTCAAATGAAACAAAAGGCTTGTGCAAGCTTCGCAGCCCTGACGAGTGATGGAAAACGTGTGTGTGTGTGGGTGGGTGTGTTTGCCCGCAAGCCGGGCACGTGGGCTTGGCCTAAGGAGGGCGTGGCAAATTTCGACAATGGGATTTTCCCCAGCAAAGCGCCTGCCAGCGCCGAGACAAACGTGCAAGGACTCGTTGCTCTTTTCGGGGAAAGTTCTCCAGCACAGGAGTTCAGGAGTTTGTGAAGGATCGCATTTTCGAATGATTGGTTAGTCGAATTATAGAATCCTTAAACTTCTTCATTCTATTCCTTGTAACCTGGGGCAGATTTTTCTATTCTCTCAGAACCTCTAAGCATTGTTCGCTGATATCAGAGCCATTCGCTTATCAGGGCTATAAAAGCAGATCCTTCGCTTGTAGAATGTGAAATCCTTGAATGGCGTTTGCTTGATGGTCTTGAGTGTTAATTTCTCTCCATAAAATCCTGCTTTTCGGATAACGCCAGCCATCCACGCACATTGCCATTGTTGCCTGTCCTGGGACTTCTTTTTTCGGCTCCTCTCGTCACCCTTCAAGGTGCGCTAATTTCCGTTGCCTACTTTTGCGAGCATTGCGTGTGCCATCGGCAGCGGCATTGCGTGTGTTGTGCGGGAGACGACGGGAAGGACTCTTCAGCTCCAATTATATTGGAACTGCGCTTTGTGGCGCCATTGAGGTTGCTGCCATTCACATTTGCCCCCAACCGCCCGGGCAGACATTCGTCATTAGCCATTCAGGGCGGCGAACAAAACGCGTCGTTGGCCGCCATTGCCAGCGTCGTGAGTTTCATCGCATAAAAATGCCGCCATATAAAACTGCGGAGCCCCGAGGCGGCATCATCGATAAGCACGACGTGCAAAAGGCGATGGCAGGGAAGGCGGCGAGCACCCAGCAAACTTGGAAGGCCCTGGAGGCGACAGGCGGCGTCGTTGGCGTTAAGCGTTTTTTTCGTTTCTCGTTTTGTTCCCGTCTCTCTTTGGTTCTTTTCTCTGATAAGCAAATTAATTGAAATACAATAATTATGCACATTAGCGCGTGTTGCGTTGCCCTGCGTCGTTCCCCGGAGGGGGCGTCAGGTCGTTGGGTCGTCTGCTGGGTGAGTGAGTGTAATTTGAGATAAGATTGGCAGGTAATTTGATGGCAACCGAAATTTGTTGGTAGTGGCGGACGGAATTGAAATGGCATTCACAATGGAAATGGAAGTGAAAATGGATTGGATGGTCCGCCGGCAAACGAATAGTGGAGCTTCCTTCCAAACAAAGAAAAGGCGATGAGGACATAAAAGATAGGCGCTGGTAATTGTAAACTTTGGCAGTAAATTTAGAGATAAAGTGGCGAAAAGGAAATAAGGAAAACAGGACAAATTTAAAAGATCTGGAATGAATCCGGATCCGAATCTTAAAGTACCTTGACTTTGAGATCCTCTGGCTCTTTTCTCTAAGTAATCATCGGCTTCATTGAAAATGCAATTGAAGTTTCCCACTTGACAGAGGAACCTCCTCTATCATCAGTGGCTCCATCAGAGCCCCCCTACCCGAACCAATCATCTTTAGACATAATAAACCATATTAGAGACGAAAGAGATAGACAAATAGAAAGCCCCCCAATGGAATGTGTCATAACAGACGCCCCCCATCGACCCCCTCAACCACAACGAGCCGAGTGCTGAGTGGCCAGTATTTTTGGTCTCTCCGATGGTAAGCAGCTTGTCACTGTCACAAACACAAACATAGACAGAGAGAGAGAGTGGCCCACACATGGTTGTAGGAGCGGATCCAGCAACAATGATGATATCTCTTCCATTGTTTGTCATAAGTTGGGTTCCCTCGTCGACCCTCCTTGACTTTTGTTGATGCTGCGCTGATGCGGATGCGAACGTTGCTCTGCTGCTGGTTGGATTACTGGCGGGCGGCGGTAGAGTTGCTGCTGTTGCGACTGATGATGATGATGATGTCAACACTACAAACATTCGGACCGAGGCACGCGTCCTAAACCACCCCCTCCCCCCACTCAAGCCAATGGCAACGCTGACAACGAATGCGCTTTGTTTCAATAGACTGAAATCAACCGAAAACGGTGGGGACGGATAGGAAGCCAGATGACCACTGAAACCGCCGGGCTTGTTTGCCTTTCTCTTTCTTCTTGTGCCTGCTGTCTCGCTTCCGCTGGGCTAATTAAAGCAAATTTTGCAAATCAATGAAACTGTTGGGCTGCTTCCCCCTCCTCAGTCAACTGGCTCCATAAACATGTCAATAATATTCAAAATTGAAATGTCAAAATGCTAATTTTGCACATTTTGTTTGAATTTCGCATTTGCATTCGTTGGACGCCGCCGGCAACGCAATGGCGAGGGCCCCAAATTTGTCGATGCCACACGGTAAATTTTATTTACAAAAATTTGGTCGAAAGCGTTAAAATTTCCGAATTGCCAATTGGCCACCCAATTCCCCCACCCTGACCAAGCGAATTCCCGGCTTTGTCTCTGCAGTTTGGCCAAATATTTTGCCATGCAATTTAAACTGCCGCCTGCCATTGCTTCCGTCATTTGGTTGATCCGCGAGGGGAGTGGAGGGCGCTGAAAACCCCTTGTCGCCCATTTTGTGTGAGTGACAGGTGCGCCCTTTGATCCACCCTGGTTGTCTGTGGGTCTGTCGGTCTGTTCGCTGGCTGCCCACATCGATAATGTCAATCGCATCGTTTGATTGATCAGCTTTTTGAGGAACACCAGGAAGGCAGGCAAATTGGTAACCAGAATCGACACTCGACTGGTCTCCTAGTCGACCAAGTTTAGGGAAAGTTTTAAGATCTTACCTTCTGACAATTGAAGGCCGAAAGTGAGTTTCCCTTTTTGTTGTCCTAATGAAGTTTGAAGAGCGAGAAGAATGTTGGTTTGAGAGGAACTTAAGAATTTGCTTTTAAATTTCTGTGAGCACTTTTGCTTAGAGCTTGGGGAAAATCTTTAGATCCTTAGAAGAAAGAGAAAATCTCTCAGAGGGTTTCAGGCAATGAAAGGAAAAGTATCCCTAATTCTTTCAGAGTGGAAGATTCTCATAACTTCCTTTTCACGATAATCTGCAATCTTTCTAAAAGCAAATTAAGTTGCATAGATTCAAAAATTCCCCAGTCCCCTAAAGGAACTCAACTTCTATGATAGAAAATGCCCCCCAAGATTCACTAATCGATTTGCTTTTCTGCCGTGAAGTGAAAATTGAAAGCCCTAAAATAATTTAATAATCAAAAATTCATGAATGCACATTTTGTCGGGGGATTTTACCTCTTCATTTCTCCTACAAAGCAACAACCTCGGGGAACTCTTAACTCTCCATAGGATAGAGAGAGAGGGAGAGAAAGAAATAATGACTCCATTTTGGAAAATAATTCCCGTTGTTTCAGGAGTTGCCGGCGGTCTGTTTGCTAATTAAAAGTTGTCTGTCGGTCGGTTGGTGGGCTCGCCTAGATTTGGTTGTCTGGAACGTGGGGAATTATTTTCATAGAGTTGCCTGGCCACCGCCATGAAGGTTATGAACTATTTTTTAATACGATGTGTGTGTGTGTGTTTATGTGGGGATGTGCGTGGGGCTCAGCCACGAATATAATTGAAATTTTATATAGACTCAGCCATTGGAATTCCAAAAGACCTGAGAGTAAAACCAGAAGCCCCCTGAGGCAACCAAAACTGAAACCCCAACCTCACCTACATGAGCGGGGGCGCGGTGTATAAAACTCGCGGCGTTTTCAACAGTTGGAGAGGCAGAAACAACGCGAGGAGAGAAAAATACACGAATATAAAAATATTTTTCTTATTTCATATGAAATTTTGCTGTTGTTTTTTTACTCTCCTTTTTTTGGGCAGACTACAAACCCAGCGGCAGCGCATAGAGGGCGGGGGCGAGGGCGGTTCGTTGCCGTTCTGCCATGAAAAATATTTACTGCATATCAACGTCTACATGTGAATTTATTACGCCTGTAAAAGAGTTGGCATTGGCAGGCGGGCGTGGCAGTCGGTCGAGTCGGGGGCGGCAGGTGCCCTGCGGTTGCCCGAGGCGCGGGCAAGGGAAAGTTTTATGGGCGCACATGTTGCTGGCTTCTTGGGGCTCCCGTTGTTGCTGCTGCTGCTGCTTTCGAGGGAAAAACAATTGACAGCGGCAATGGGAAATGCCAAACGAGCAACACCAACGGCAAACGGAATAACCGAACTTCTTCAGCTTCGTCGTCGTCGTCTTGGCCGCACATGTGGAGTGGCAGCCAACTGCAGGCAGAACAAACAACACCTCGGCCCTTCCGCTGCCTTCGGGATAATAAAAATACAAGACTCAGGGGGGGAAACAGAAAAAAACTATCGGGCGGGAAAAACACACGGAAGCGGCGATGGCGGCAGCAACAATGGAAATTCCAGAACAACAATAATAAAAACAAAAAAACTATGCAAACTGCACAACAAATGATACAAAATACAAAGCTAAAATGCCAGCAACAACGGAAAAAGAGCGGCAGCAACAACGCCCGGCGAACGTTTGAGTGGCAAAACTACGAGCATAAAAATCTGGCAATGCATATGGCCAAAGCATAAGGAAGTCACAGGGGCAGGATGTAGCCAGGATAACAGGAACCTTCCTCCGGCAAACTTACACACAAGTCGAGTGGCACGAGGCACGTGCGATGCCCGCCAGTTAATTTAAAAAAAATTTTATTTACCGAACTCAGAACTACAAGGATAAGAAAACCGCCACGTTCTCCCCACAAGGACAAAATCTGCATAGTTCTGCCCTGCAGGGAACTGTGTGCAGTTCACAGCTGACAGCCCTGCCCGCCCCCAGGCTATGGGGCGACCCCGTCAGGTGCCAGGGCCGCGGGTAAACAAACAACGAACCCCTAAATATTTTTTTGGTTTGCAACTCGCGGCGGTTAAATGTCAGCCAGCTGCTGGTGCCGCTCCAGGACCCCAGGCAGTTGGGCTCCCCTAAAAAGGGCGCCAGGTTATTTTTTTCCCGGCAATGCATTTTGCAGCGACCAAATTAATTTAACGGCAAATTAAATGAAATGAAAAAGTCACCAGCCAAAAAGGACCAAGTCAAACGGGCCAACTCCTTTCTCCTCGCCGTCTCCGTTTTCCGCAGCTGGCATTTCTATTAACACTGCATTTTCATTAGGCGTTATCTCCCCCAGAGAAGGTGACATTTTTTTTGCCTCGCTGCTTTTCAGGGCAATTTAATTATTTAGGTCAAAATGAGACACCGACGCGACCGAACCAGACAATGCCAGGAGCCAGCCGGAAACTTTGACACAGGCCCACTGAATTGTGGGCGCAAATTCAGTTTATTAAGAGACTGCGAGGGGCATCAATTCTGGGAAGCCCCAGCCGTCTTATCAGTCAGGTGGTTGGGGGGGAGACTGGAAAAGTTTTGCCCGGCCGACCGTAGGCTGGGCGGCGGTTCGTCTTTGGAATTTGCCTTGCTACGTTTTGTTTATGTTTAATTTACATTGCAACACACACGAAAAAATCCACAAAAGTCAAACACACGGATTTTGGCCCCTCAGACTTGCCGCCGCAATTTCAATTCTCTGGAAAATTACGCAATTGAAAAATTTGCTTTACGTGTTCCGGGGCAGCAGCAGAAAAACTCAACAAATCGCTGGCCCATTTTGCAAAACGCGCAAGTAAATAAATAAAAGTAAAAGTTTCTTTTAGTTGTTGTTATTGTTGCCGCTGCTGGACGGCTGCTACAATTTGGGGAATTTTCCAGCAACAACAACAACGACAGCCGCTTAGCGAACGGGCCTCTCCTAATGACGTCGTTTGTGGTGGCACACGAGCCAAAAAAGCGCGCACACGCCGACCCCCAAATACCCTCACTCACACACACACACACACGCGCGCGCGAGTATTTACTTAGCCACACTCACATACTGAGGGAGGGAGGGAGGAAGAGGGAAAAGTTTGTCAATAATTTGGTTGCCTATTTAAAGCAGCCGGCAGTTGGCCAGGCTGTCGGTTTTGCCGCTTTTGGCCATTTGGCTGTCGGCCCGATGGGTTGGCTGGCCGGCCGGTTGCTTGCTGTTTTTGTTTACCATTAAAATTCCAGCCAGATAATTTACAAAAAAAAATGTTTGGTAAACAGCAAAAGAGGCGCCCCAGCATCCGCACAATTTTGGCCAAATTTTTCGGCCACTTTTTTCCTGCTGCTGTTGCTGTTTTTTTTCGATGTGTGGCGGGTGCGGTGGGGGGATGGAAAAGCATTTAAATTTTTGGTCGTTTGTTGTCTTTAAATTAAGTTGGGAATGACCACGATAACGGGCCCTGGCCAAGGGTCATTGAGGAGGGCATGGCAAACATTTGGAGAGACCAAATGAAATGGAAGAAAACCAAACGCAGACTGAAAATTACAAAAAATTCCTTAACCGCAGCGTCAGCAACCCGAGACTATTGAATGGCAATGAAATTATTTTAAATTCCAACAAAAAATCCAAATAGTTAACCTTAAAATTTGATTCAGTTTTCGTCTTTTCTTTGCTTCTTTTTAAAGAAAACGTTGAACCCATTTGCCATTTGCTTTGAATTTTGTAAGCTTCGAAATTTTTTAATTCTATCGACTTAATTTCCCTGCTGTTAAAAGAATTTTTCTAAACAAATTTTGCATTTTGAATATTTCGTTTTTGATTCAAAAATTCCCCAAAAATTCCTTCCACATGGCGGGGGCCGCTCGTTAGCTGCACTTCAAAGGAAAATGCATTTTAGGGGGGAAATTCTGAGGCTTGTGTTTTTGTCTGGCCAAGCAAATACCATCGACAGATGTCGGCCATATGACCCCCTGCGCTGGCCCTGATTTAAACCGATTTTTCGTATGCTCTAATTAAGTGGAAATCCAATTTGTTGTTTGATTTTTTCATGTTGATTTTCATTGACTTGCCAACTGCAATCCCCGGGGAGCAAGAGAGAAGCAAACAGCAAATAAACAAAAATAAAATTTGTATTGTTTGCTTTTTCTAATTGTTCATTAGGCCAGCCGTCCGTCCCGCTGGCTTTCTACCCTTCCGGGGCCTGGTAAATCTTGTCCAACACAAACATCACTTGGCTGTCTTTTCTATAGAATTCTGGCCAGCAGGAGGGTCAATAAAATTTGTGATAAAACAAAAAAGATTTTCTGGTTTATCAGTTGACTTTTTAAAAGCTTTTCCGCTCTCCGCCGAGCCACGTGTGGCCATTTGGCTGCGGGTCGGACCCGGCCAGGCCGGGCTGGTTGGTCAATTAAATTATAGCCTTGTTGTTTTGACTTAATGTGCGAGACTGTCGACATTTCTGGGCCCCGCCTGGCGGACAACTGCCAACGCCCCTTTGTCAGGCCCCCCAACCGCTGTGGCGGCTGCCTGGTCGGTCGGTCGGTTGGTTTGTCTGTTTGTCTTTTAATGCGCTCTTCCTGTAATTTATGACCAAAACTAGTTGGTTTTCCTTTATTTGCTGTTGTTGCTGCGAGAGGCCGACTTGGGTTGTTTTTAGTTTATGCGCTCAATTTGGCGACTAGTTAGCCTGAAATGGACGACGGCCCAGCGAGCGTCCTGCCTGGACTTTTACCATTTTTGGGCCACCGCAGTCGACTCGGCCGACTCTTGTCACTCTGCGGTCTGCGCAGCGAGAAAAAATTGAACAAAGAAGCCGGGAAGACGAAACTCTAACCACTTTCGACAAGGCAAACTAACAAGAAACTAATAAAAAAGCCAAAAGCAAAAACCACAAGAGCTCATAGCTCAAATGCGCTGACAGCAGGCACGAGTTATGCGTACGAAGGGCGGGAGGGAGGGAGGGAGGCTGCTGGCTGGACCAAGTGGCAAAAATATGTTGAGCTTTTCCAACTAAATGCTATAAAAATTCTCGACTTAATAGGAAAACAAGACAAGAACAAGCCAACCAGCCAACCGACCGACCGAAGTACGCACAGGGCCAAAGTCGGACCCGGACGCGGGCTCTGCAAGAAAACTAACAACTTACACACGCACACAAACCCGGGGAGGGGGTGGGAGGGGCTACTTTTCTGCGGTGGATTTGTATCTGCGGTGGCCACACGTTGCCGGCATATGTGGCAGGCCGACAGACTAACCAACGGACCGACCGGCCGGCCGGTCTAGAACAGGAAAAACTTGAAAGGCCAAGAAAAAACATTTACTAAATGATGAAAATCATGACAGCACACACAGACGCGCTGCAAGCCAAAGTTGAGGCATCTTTTGGTTGACTCTTGGCTGGCTTTTGCCTTTAACCCATTTTAGGCTAATGGGTAATTTGGTTTTCAATGGAAATGCGCCCTGTCATAAATCCCCGTTTATGGCTTCGGTGATTTAATGAATTTTAAACTTAAACAACAGCCACTATCGATTGATTGGCTGGCAGTAGTTTCCTTTTTCCTATCAAAGTTGAATGGCCGGCCGACCGCCCGCCTGCAACTGACGGGCCAAGGGCTTCTAGCGAAGCAGATGTGTGGAATTCATTTGAAAGCAATCGAATTAAATGCCAACACATCTCAGCCGGTCCTCGCATTAATTGCCCCGACCAAAACGAAGGATGGGGAGGCAGTTTCCTTCCCTGGCTCCATCTATTATTCGTCTATTTGGTCTTGGGGATCGGCGAGTTGGATTTTAATTTCTCACCCACTAAATGGGTCGGAGATGGGGCTTGGGGCGTCGTTGATTGAATGTTCAAACCCAAGACGATTTAAAGAGTCGTCTGGGTCGGCGAAGGATGCCTTCAAATTTCAGCCGCCTTATCATTTATCTTTGTGGGGCCAGCAGGACGACGCGTTCTTGGCCTTGGCCGGGTTCGCTTTCCCTTTTCAATCGTTTTTCGGGGGCCTGCGCCCAAATTTAATTCCCTTTCAACTTGCCCAGAATCGTCGTCTTCGTCGTCGCTTGGCTCGCTTGTCTTGGCTTTTATAACGACCCCCACCCCTCCCTCTCACACACTCACACCACACACACATACACATCAAAATTGGATTTCGCCAATTTATTTAAGCGGTCGACGAGAATCTATGAGCCGCCCCGCGGGCCCCTGGGTGAAGGTCTCTTTGGTCTGTTCTCGATTATTTTTAATGGGCTTTTTGGCCCATCGTTTCCTGGGCCGCCGCTTGGCCAGCCAATTTTGATTACAATTTCGCTTATTTTTTCCGCTTTTGTAATTAAAATTAATAGGAATCTAGGAGCTGACGCTGCCATAGTTGCTCTCTCTAAATTTTGATGGCTCATTTTGGGGCGAATAGTTTGCCATTTTCGTTTAATTTTTTTAATGGCCTCAACTTTTCTCGCGTGGGCCGCATCCGCCGCGGCCTCCGCAATTCTATTCAATTTGCTGGACCATTTGCCTTAATCTCCCTGCTGTGCGAATTAATTCCGCGAGATCAGAAAGAGGCACTTAAAACCCGTCCGCGCCGAGGTGTTGATGATGATCCAGTCGACATTAAAAATGAAACTCATTTTGTAAGGCTTAAATTGAAGGAAATTTCGGTTGGGCAAACTTCGCTGATTTAATGACCGCGCGTGTTCCGGACAAAAGGCTTCAAAACCGGCCAATCCCGATGCTTTGTCATGGCAGACTAACGCGTGTCCATAACTAAATTAGCCCAAGAAAAGGCCGTCCGTCAACGGCAGCCAAAGCGGCAGGCAAACGTTTCTAACTAATTGTATGTTGCTGGTTGATAAAGGACTGGGGGCATCGGGGGGTAAAAAGCAGTGGCAACAAATTGCTTTAAGCAGGGGGGATTTGGGCCCGTCAAGCTGGACCAGCGCAGGGGATCAAAATTGAGTTAGCCCGAAAAGCGCAAGATTGAAAATTCAATTCCCGAAAAGTCGGTTGGCCGGCCGGCAAACTTTGACGGGATTAGCTGCCGTAAATTGTTTATAGCGTTCAGTGACTAAATTTTTAATTTTTAACATATTTTATGCCACGCCCCTTAGCAACGCTTGACGGCGCCGCTAGCAAATCTCATTTCACCCGGGCGACGCCCTACTTTTTATTGCATACTTTCGGGCTGCGAGTGCTAATAGCATTTTCCGGCCGATTGACGAGAGTGCGTAGGTTGTTTGGTGGAGGGGAAGGAAGATTTCCAATTGATTGGAAAAATATTTGTAGCACGATTTTAAGGACAGCAAAACCCAAACGCCCTCTGCCATTCGCGGCGGCCTGGCCTCGTCTACTTCGATTGAAGTTCCTCCCTGGGGCTGTTGTATTTGCTCTGTCGATGGGTCGTCCGACGGTCGTTCGTTTGCTAAACTAATTCAATTATTTGCGTACATAATTTAGTAGTAGCCACCACCTCCTGGCGGCTGTTTAGTTGAGCAAGAAATTTATATGCAAAACACGCATAAAATTGTTTTTTGAAAATGGCAAGAAGCATTCGCCCCCCGCCCCAGCCGAAGTGTTCATTATTTATGGACACGAAGCAGAAGACCCAGCCCCGCCTCATTCTCTCGCACGGACTACAAATAATTGGCGGGTCTGGGCAGACCACCCAAAACGCCTGCAGGCCGCCGTCGCGCATTTTTGAAACGCTCGTTGACCCAACGCCAGCGGCAATTGCGACGGCCGAGACTATTTTTGGCAGCCCCAAACTCCATAGGGTTGAGAATGTGGACTGCCCCCCACACCCCTGACAATTAAGCCAATTTCAGGCCATTTAACCAGAGCAACCGAAAGCGTTGGAGGCTCTCGACCGACTTCGTCGTTGCTGTCGTCGCCGGCGTCATTTGTCGCCTCGATTTCTAACAATTTTTTAATGGCCAGTGCAGCGCACAAAGCAGACAATCAAATGAAATTACACGCACATAAACACGCACAACTGCCAACCGAAGCCGAGCCGCCACCGGAGAGCCCAGTCGGCCCAGCCAGCCACCTGCGCGGTCCCTAGCAAAATCACGCCATTTACTATAATTTGCGGTGGGGGCGGGGCGGGGCTGGCTGGGAATGTGAGCTGCTCTAGTTTCTTGAGATTGCGGGCTGAGCGTTTAGCCAGCAATCCAGCGGCTTACGGCCCACAGCTTACGGCTCACGGTTGCCGTGGCCCGGCGATTTCAGGCAATGACTTTATGGCCGTCATTAGAGGCACAGCACAGCCAAAAGAGGCAACAGGAGTTGTGATGGCTAAAGAACCCGGGCAGGCAGTGTGGAACGACGGCCATTTAATTACACCAACGGGGGGGCGGGCCAGGGCCAGGGTTCTGGCCTGTACCGAGGAGGGATCTTCAAGTGAAGTGGAATCGCATAATTCGGTCCCATTTGTGGCTTACGGAGAAGGCAAGGCCACGTGCACTAATGCCAGTCGGCGAAGAACAAGCAAATTAATTCTACCTTAGACTTACCTTCTTCGTACTTGAGATTTTGAGCAGTCTAGCTGTCCATCAAACCGCAGTTGCAGAGCAGAAGTCGCCAGTGTTGCACTTCATTAATCTAAAAGGAAAGGGAAGGTTATTTAGTTGGGATAAATAAAGCCAATAAAGCCATTTCAAGTTCCATCTTATATTTTTCTCCCTCTTCATTGCGAAATAAAGCACCGATTGGTCAATCATAGAACTCTCCAATCGATCTCTATATACGATATTTTTGCGGCTTCCTCACCGTATTCTTATTCCTATTTATATTCCTTTTTTATATTCCTTTTTATATTTCTGTTCATATTGCTCTTCATATTCCTATTCCTATTCGATATATTTTCGGATACCTCTTCCATTCTTAATCTATTCTTCTGAATTGTCGTTGGAACACTGAGATTATTCCTATTTCTATTTCTATTCATTTGCCTCTTCCTCTTTTGAATCCTATTCGTTTTCGATATATTTTAGGATTTATTATCTTATTTCTATTCAAATTCCTTTACCTATTCCATTCCTTTTTCTATTCATATCCAACAACTTCTTTTTTATTTTTATTCCCTGACCTTTTCGATTATCACATGAACCCCTTCTGAGAACCTTGGGAACCAACCAATCAATTCCCTTCCATCCCATCTTAAACTTCAGACCAATCAAATTTCTAACTTCCCTAACTGATTTACCTGGCAATTGAATTTTAGAAAACTTTACAAACTGCCCACTCAAACAAACTTCTACAAGCCTTTGAAAAACTACAGAAGTTTATCTGCTTCAGAGTTGTGAGATTTTTGTAGGCTCTTTCGAGGGGCGTAGAGGACACTTCATTAGTTTAATTAATAATTGGCGAATTTCGTGTCTAATCAGTCGGCCAGTCTGGCTAATTAGAAGGTCCTGAAAGGCCCTCATTCGAAGGACGGGGGTCAGTGGGAAACAAATTGAATTAGAAGTTTGTGGCCAATGCTGATTATTCCAAATGTTTCGTGTTTATTAATTTTCATCTTTCTCTCTCGACGGCCACTGAGATTCATTCGGCTCACGGGGCGCCGTTTGCTTGGCTTTGCTAATTTCGCTTGTGCGTTTTTCTCATGATTTCCTTTTCCCCATTGCAGACTATCCACGAGTCGAAGTTGGCCCGGAGAATCCACTGCGCGTCGAACGTGACCGCACTGCCAAATTGGAATGTAACGTCGATGCAAAGCCCAAAGTGCCAAATGTTCGCTGGACACGCAACGGACGCTTCATTAGCTCCTCGCTCGTGCACACGATACATCGGGTCAGCGTCCAGGATGGCGGCAAATACACGTGCTCCGCCGACAACGGCCTGGGCAAGCAGGGCGAGCAGGAGCTCATCCTCGACATACTCTACCCGCCCACCGTCGTCATCGAGTCCAAGACCCGCGAGGCCGAAGAAGGCGAGACCGTCAAGATTCGCTGCAATGTCACCTCCAATCCCTCGCCCGTCACCATCGAATGGCTCAAAGAAGGAGCCCCCGATTTCCGGTTCAACGGCGACATCCTCACCCTGGCCTCCGTGCGGGCCGAGCACGCCGGCAATTACATTTGCCGGGCGGTCAACATCATGCACAGCCAGGGCCAGGAGCGCAGCGAACGTGTGGGCAACTCAACCGTAGCCCTGTTGGTTCGCCATCGCCCTGGCCAGGCGTTCATCACGCCCAACAAACCCGTCGTCCATGTGGGCAATGGCGTGACCCTGACCTGCTCGGCCAATCCACCTGGCTGGCCGGTGCCCCAGTATCGCTGGTTCCGCGATATGGACGGCGAGTTCCCCAACACCCAGAAGATCCTGGCCCAGGGCCCGCAGTACTCCATACCCAAGGCCCATCTTGGCAACGAGGGCAAGTACCATTGCCATGCCGTCAACGAGCTGGGCATTGGCAAGCTGGCCACCATCGTTTTGGAGATCCACCAGCCGCCGCAGTTCCTGGCCAAACTGCAGCAGCACACCACCCGCCGGGTGGCGGACACCGACTACACGGCCACCTGCAGTGCCAAGGGCAAGCCCGCCCCGAGCATCAAGTGGCTCAAAGACGGCTCTGAGATCCTGCCCGAGCTCAACCTCTACGAGGTCAAGACCAACCCCGAGCAGGGACCCAACGGCATGGTCACCGTCCAAAGCATGCTGAAGTTCAGCGGCAAGGCTCGCCCCAACGGCAATCAGCTGGTGCCCGGCGATCGCGGCCTGTACACCTGCCTGTACCAGAACGAGGTGAACTCGGCCAACTCCTCCATGCAGCTGAGGATCGAGCATGAACCCATTGTGCTGCACCAGTACAACAAAGTGGCCTATGACATACGCGAGACAGCCGAGGTGGTGTGCAAGGTGCAGGCCTTCCCCAAGCCCGAGTTCCAGTGGCAGTTTGGCAACAATCCGGCACCGCTGACCATGTCCTCGGACGGGCACTATGAGATCAGCACCACCACCGACAACAACGACATCTACACTTCGGTCCTGAAGATCAACTCGCTGACCCACAGCGACTACGGCGAGTACACCTGCCGGGTGGTAAACTCACTGAACACAATCCGCGCGCCCATTCGCCTGCAGCAGAAGGGAGCCCCGGAGAAGCCCACGAATATCCGAGCCGTAGAGCTGGGCCACAATTTCGTGACTTTGAAGTGGGACCCGGGCTTCGATGGAGGGCTGAGCAAGACAAAGTTCTTTGTGAGCTACCGGCGAGTGCCGCTGCCGCGGGAGGAGCAACTGATTCCGGACTGCGCCAGCCTGAGCTCGGCCAACACTGAGTGGGTGGAGGTGGACTGCCATCGGGACAATCCGTGCAAGGTTAGCGCGCTGGACCAGCACCAGAGCTATGCGTTTAAGGTGAACGCTTTGAATCCCAAAGGCAACTCGCCGTACTCCAATGAGATCATGGTGACCACGACGGTGAGCAGGATTCCGCCGCCGCTGCAGGTGACCTACGAGCCGAACACTCAGATGCTGGGCATCGATGTGGGGGCCACTTGTTTGTCGCTGGTGGCCATTGTGGAGACAATGGTGCATGGCGACACCCCGATGGCTGCCTGGGAGGTGGTGGACCGTTTGGAGAATCTTCAATTGTCCGGAAACGGGCCCACCCACAAGGAGAAGGTTATCGAGCGAATGTTGCCGCATCGGCGCAGCGGCGGCGGGCGGGCTTTGGGCCACAGCATCAGCGAGGATGAGGACGATGCCGGACTCAATACCCTGGCCCTCGAGGATGACAATAGTCCGACGGTGCGGGTGAAGCTTTGCTTGCGCAATAATCAGGACCGTTGCGGTGACTACACCGATGCCGAGAGTAAGTATCGCGGGGGCGAAAGTGAAGGGGCGTGGATGGTTGGGGCGTTTCCTGGCTGGACATTTGCATAGCCATTACGAGCGATTGTGCCCGGCCCCGTCAACAATCAATCACTCATCCAGGCAGGCAAGCAGCCCGGGCATCCTGATGACCATCCGTCTGACCAGCCATCCATCCAGCCAACGAACCAACCAACCATCCATCCACTTCAGCGGGGAATGCATTTTTCATGGCTTCATTTCACATTTTCTGATGACGCTTCCTTCTTTCTCGTGTCCTTGCAGTTGGCCGTCCCTACATCGCGGAGGCGAGTGCCCTGGCCACGCCCACATTGATTGCTATAATCGTTTCGTGCATTGTCTTCGCATTGTTCGCCGGCCTGCTGCTCATGTTTTGCCGCTGCAAACGCAACCAATCGAAGAAAAGTGCCGCCGCCAAGGACTACGAAATGGACTCGGTCCGTCCTTCCATCGTCGCCGCCCAGCAGAACCAGGCCCCGCCGCCCTACTACCCGGCCAGCGGTCTCGAGAACAAAGCCATGGAACATTCCATGGATTTGGCATTGACGCTCGAGGATCAAAAGACCGCCCTGTATGCCACCCAAAATGGTTACAGTTATCATCCTGGAGCCGGCGTGGTCGGCCCCGGAGGCGGCGGTGTTATCGGCGTTGGGGTAGGCGGCGTGGGCGTTGGAGGCGTTGGCGTTGGCGGCGTAACCGGCATTCCCGGTTTGACAGGACACACGTTGGCCGGAAATGAATGTAAGTAACAACAACCAAAAAAACGGGGACCTTCCTGGGATTTTTCATTGTTCGGCGGCCCGCCCATGTCCCTGCCAATTGTGGAAAGTGCAAAATGAAGTTGGGAGTGCAAATCGATGGCTGTGGCTCATTCATCACGCCGCCGTCCGTCTGACCGCAGACCCCGTCACCTGCTTGGGCGAAACACTTCCAACTTCCGTTGTAAATTTGTTGAAACAGCAATTTTTTCTAAACGGCCCCCCTGCCCCCGTCCAGCGTATTTTGTAATACACTCGCCTCCATTTTGTTGTTGCCGCTGTCGTCGCACGTCCGTCTCGCTGGCCCAGCCATCCATTCAAGTGTCCCCCTGGCCGCCTCCCTAACGAAGGGACATTGAAACGTAACGAGCCGGGCCGGGGGAAATGGATGAGGCCTGGCTGGCCCTGCGTAACCGGCAGGATCCCTTTTATGGTCCTGTCCGCGGTGTGGCTCTGTTGTTGCGGTTTCGCCGTACAATTCATTATTAATTGTTGTTCTGGTTTTACTTTTTTCGCTAGCCGTTTCGTTCCACTCCTCAGCGTTGGGGACACGGACGGTCAAGGATATTAACCTTTAATGTGGCAGGAATTTGTACCTCTCCATGTGAACGGTGGGTTCGTTTGTAGGGGCAGTGGGCGTGGCAGGTATTTTGTAATGATGTGAAAATTAAAAATTCCTTTTTGTTAAACGAACATGCAATTTACACTGGCCCCGCCCACATCCTCAGACCCGCCTTGGCCACGGCCGTGGCGATTTTTCCTTACGGAAAATGAGAAAATTTAATTGCAATATTTTCTTGGTCTTTTCGCTTGCGAATTTGATGCTCTCGACTGTCCATCCACCTTTCGTTATTTCGTCCCTCCCAGTGGCATTGGAGGAGCGGGAATCGATTGGCTATTGAAAGTTTTCCGTAAGCTGCTTTCACTTTCACTTTTGCCCAGCATGTTGGGCAAATTGTTTGACTGCTAATTAAAAGATTTTAAACCGCTTAGAGCGAGAAAGACAAGGAACCCAATTCGAAAGTCTTTTCCGTTTATGTCTTTCGCCGATTGGAACACATTAACACCTAATGGCCAATTGGACGGGCACGGGCAGTTGCCATGGAATTGAACTCAATGAAAGGCAGCAAGTTCCCTTCAGCCAGTTAAGATCTTTTGGTTTTGTAGTTTGGACGGGGACGAAGTTGGGAGGAACTGAATTTTTAGTGGGCTTTAAATTTCTTGGGCCTTCAGCGTTACCAACCGAGCGGCAGTTTTGATCGTAGGATTTCATCCTCATAGAAAAAGAATTTGATTCCAAAAGGGACAACGACACACAGAAATATTTGCATCGCTAGACAGATGGAAAGACAGACAAATAGTGACGCTCAAAAATGGCAAACTGATAGACAGAAATTCAAAGGGAGATGGCCAGACGGACAGAATAAGATAAACGAAGCTGGACAGACGCCCAGATAAGCAAGTTCCCTTTGGATAACTGCTGCTCTCATTTCCTTTAATGGCTCATTCTCCCCTTTCTAAAAGCGAAATGCATTTTCACTGCTGTCCCAAAACAACCGTTACAAAAGGGAGGGAAGGCAACTTCACTTCATTGTACACGTTAATTGTCATTGTCATGAAGTGGAGGACCGCTTCGCAGGACCGAAGGGCGGCAGCCCAATTCACCTGACGAACAAACAGAATTCACCGTCTCTGCCCGTCGGCGGGCCCTGCCTCATTTAAATGGTCTGCAAATTGTCATTGCATATGCAAATCGGGGGGAGCGGGAGTCGCGGCCGCCGCTCCGCAAAAACCACTTGAAAATGAGACTGCACTTTTAGCCGAGACGACGACGACGATGCCATTAAAAGCCAAAATTGCCGGCGCCCCTCGCCCAGCCGAGGTGAGGGCCAAAAACTTAATGAACTTTGCATGTAAACCGACAAGCAGCAGGAGTGAGGCAGGCGGTGGGGCGCAACCCAGACAAGCAGACAGACAGAGACGAAGGTGCCCCAGGACGGGCCGCTGGAGAGGCGTTAATGGGCGTGCCCAAGGGCAGCTCTTTAAAAGCAAATTAACTCAGTTTAAATATGGAAATGGGTGAGACCAACCAGAGATATGTGTCCTGGCCCCCAACCCCCAACATTCTCCTCCAGCAAAGCAAATAAATGCAAACAAATGTCAGGCTCCCCCAGCCAGGAGCCTCGGTGGACTCGGCCAACGGGTGGGGGAGGGAGAAAAAAAAACAAAACCCTCTCCCTTTTCAAATTTATGCACTAAATAAATAAAGTCATAAACTCGACTACAAATGTCTGCGATGGACAGACGGACGGCTGGACGGCAGGGACCCCAGCGACCCCGAACGGCGTTTAAAATGCAGCCGAGCAGACGAGGCTGCCAGACGTCGCGGCTGCTGCCGCTGTGGTCGCAGAGCAAACAGCCACAAAATAGTTTGCCACGCCCCCGCCTCGCCCCTCAGTGGAACCCTTTTTGGGGCCACGCTGCTGGGATTTTTTTTGTGGCTTTTTCTATATCGAAGGAGGCTTCAGTTGTTGTTGCTGGTGTTCGGCCAGCTGTTGTTGTTGCTGGTGGCATGTGAAATTGCCGGGTGGGGCGGCTGTCTCCGCGGCAACAAAGTTGCTGTTTATAATCACAGCAGCCGAGGCAACAGCAACAACACGATGACCCTTAGGTCCTTGGGCGGCGGGCAGGATGGGAATTGTTGCATTGTTGCTGGTTTGCTTGTTTTGCGGCTGCAACAACATCCACCGAATTTGGCCGGCTCGCGTTGACCGCACATGAAATTCAATGACAGAATCTATGCAAGTTGCCAGCCGTTCGGCCGCCGGCCAGCAACATTGAATTGTTAAATGCAACGGCAAATTTGCTGCTGCTGCCGAGCAACAACAACGATTTGCGGATAGGTAAATTGGCCAGGTCGGCGGTTGTATGTCTGGCGGGGCCCCCATTCGGGCAACTGGGCCAACTAATTGGCTTAAATGTAATCACAGTGTAGCTGCCGGCAATGTTGCTGTTGGGGCCGCTGACTTGGCACACTTTCTCGGCGGCAATGGGCGCTATTTTCGTTGTTGTTTTGTTTGCCTTTCGTGTTCGGAGGTCGCAGGCAAATTGAAAGAATCCCCCGGGAGAGACCCCCGAAATGCACTTCTCTCATAGCCGGCAGAGGTCGATGACGGCAGAGGAAGCAAAAAACAAGTTAGAATGGACGAAACTTTTCGCTTTCAACTTTTCAATTCAAACAGCAACTCGAGCCCAAGCTACGTTCCTGCCTCTCCTGGCATCCTTCGCAGCGAGTAGGTGAAGTGCATGCAGTTTAAGCGCATTTAGGGCAACGGGCGGAAGCTGCTGGGCTGCAAGCTCAGTCGACTTTCGACTCGCTAATTAAAAGTACAGCCAGCAGAGGTGAAGCGGCTGCCAGGACCCGCGACAGGAGTCCACCATTAACGCTGCTGCTTCAAGAAGCAAGCTAACAAGTTGGGCAACCCGCACGCGTCTCCCTCTTTGCCGCCCTCTGGGTGTTCTGTTTGGTTAAACTGTTAATGGCATTTGAAACTGTTTTTATTGTGTGGCAAGCTGGTCCACTTCGTGCCACCCCCGGCCGGCCGTCCGTTGGGTGCAAAAATGTTGCATAATTATAAGCATTTCCGATTCAAAAGTTTCGTGGAGTGAATTAGAGCGGCAGTCCGTGAAGCGCCCACCCGCACGCCGGGCGAAAGTTCTACAGGACAATAGAAGAACGGAGAGAGGGAGAGGGTTGGGCTTCCCCAGGGACAGGTTGGGCCCACGAAGAGATTTCTAAAAAGCCATAAGAAAAGGAATACAGAATGAGGTACTTGAAGTTGCAGCGCCTCTTTCCCCACCCATTATGTGGGGAACAGTTGCCTGCCTGAGTTGAGTTTTTATGACCGCCCTAAAAAGTATGCCACAAGTTTTCTTCGGTAATTTCATGTTTTGCCAATCAATGCAAAAAAAATACAAGAAAATCAAAAAGAAAAATTTGGTAGGAGGCCACGCCCACTTGGCGAAAATATCGAGCCCGCATCGTTACAATTGTCGTTCTACTCGGTTAGTGGAAAAGTTTAATTGCCCGATCCCCCAGAACCTAAAGGGGCGTGGCCGGCGGAAGGACGACAATATTCGGGTTATGCTGGCAAACAATGAAAATGCATTTAAATGTTTATTTTCGACTCGAATTCGGGCGGATCGGGGGCCTCATTTGGGGGAAAGGCAATCAAAGTTGCGGTTGCCTAACTGCTTTTCTTTTTTTTCGCCCCCCTCGGTTAGTTGTCGATTGAAAAGTTTTATTTTTCTTATTGAGGGGATCAGAAGAAACGAACCTAAGAGGCTTTTTCTGGGAACATAAAATGCCCATCATAAAAATTGAAAGCCAGCCCCACTGCCCGTCAAGTCCTTTCCCTAAGTCCTCTTAAGATCTCTGGGAACTGTCACAGTCATAAAAATTAAAAGCAAATATGCAAATGGCCCGCCCAGTCCCCGCCTTGTTGTCGTTCCATAAAATAAGTTAATATTATTACCGGTTTTTTTAGTTTTATGGCAAATAATAAAAATTTTCACGCCCACCAAAAGTACAGCGAAATAATAAAAAATACACCCGCTCTCCCCCAACAACAAAAAGAAGGCAAACCCAAATAAAAAACGGCGAGCTAGAAAATCGAGCAACACGCGAAAAAAGAGGCCGAGGGGCGTCGGCAGTCGGCAGCTCAACTGGCAAATTGGGGCCGACGGGGCAATGGGGGTCCCTTGGTTGACTGCCTGGGTGGGTCTGGCATTTCATTCAGCAAATTTGTCATTTCGCGGAAAGCACATAAAACAAAACTTAACTCACGCACAAGCACAGAGGGACGTCCTCACGCAAGGACTACTCACACAGATTTAGAGTCAAACTTCCAACATTCAAAAAGACTCGAAGTTGGAGTACAGAGATTTATGCGGGGATTTGTGGATTCGTGCGAGATCTTTGCACACATGAGTCTCTTATCCGTAGAAGGATCTGACTCAGGTTTAAATTCAGTTCTAGATTCATAGACATATTTTTAAACTCTCTCAGCCTTCAAGTGAATCACTGAGTACTCGAACAAAATTCATATACTCATATCACCAGACTCACTCACATTCAAGTCCACATGATGCCCACTCACCCAAACACTCAAGCACTCACACACTCACCCAGGCACCCATTCAATTCTTGAATTCACGCGCAATGTGCGTGAAACTGAATGGGGAACAAGGAACGAGTCCTTCGTCTGGTGCACACACACACGCACACCCTCATGTGGGGTAACTCAAAATTCAAAAAAAAAAGGAAGGAAAAAAACTTTCTACTTGTGCGAGTGGCCCAACTCCTCCAACGTCCTGGCAAGCGTGCGTTTAATATTTATGAGTGATTTATCACGATATAAAAATAATAATAAATGTGCTGCCTCCCCTGCCAGCCGCTCAAATAAAACGAGAACGCGGCTCACGGAACAAACGACACGAGAAGAGAAGGGAGCGTCGGTCTGGCGGCTTCTCTGTGCTGAGTAGCTTTTTGTCAACATGTTGCTGTCTCGCTCGCACTTAGCCCAGCCCTGGCTGGCTGGTGCTTGGCCGTATCAGGCACACCCCCCACTCGCCAGAGGGGGGCCCTCTTGTTGGCTGCTCATAAAAATTTGTTAACATATTCGCGCCGTCTCCAGGATCCGCGAGCCCCATCCCCATCCCCTCCCAGCGTTAGAAGAGCACAAAATGAAAGAAAAACTTTGAGCCCCCCGTCTCGGTTACACATACGCGGGTGCATGGGCGGGGGGCGTGGCAATGGCTGTGTTTACAGAACCGCCAAAAAGCTTTTAAGTGGCCTGTCGGCGGCCTCTCGTTTGGCATGCGATCCTATCGCCCTCCCCCCACCCACACACACATCCATTCGGTTCTAACTATTAATTACGCCTTGTTGATTTTCAAGTTAATAAATCCGTTTTATGTCCTTGTCATTTTTATGGGATAATCAATGTAAAAAAATCGCAAGGAGAGCGGAAAAGTCTGGGTGGAAATTTTATATTTTTAGCGCCTCGTAAATCCCAGAAGCCAGGAACTTTCGAATGCCCTCAATTTTTAAGTGCCCATTTGGCTGGCTTAATTTTTCAATTAAAACCCTCAAAAAAAAAAAAGAATCATATTTCCACCGACCAACTTCCAACTGACCTGGCCAATTGCCAGGCGTTGGCCAACCAGGTCGAAATTTCGCTTCCGTGGATTTGAATTATTTGCGTGTCACATGAATTTATGCCCCCGTTTCCGACGCATTTTTCATCCACAACCAACGTATGCAATTTTTGTTTAACCTCTGCCATTCGCTTGTTTCCTTTCCAGGGGTCAACATGGGCTACATGGAGAACAACTATTCGAATTCCAACAACGGCGGCAGCGTCAACTCCCAGGACTCCTTGTGGCAGGTGAAGATGTCAGCGGCCGCCGTGGGCGGCGGTGTTGGCGGCGGCATCGTCATTGGCAACCAGCCCAGCCTGGTGGCCGCCCCCAACCTCAACACGTACGTCGAACAGCAGCCCACCTACGGCTACGATCCGTTGACCCACGGCGGCTATGGGGCAGTCGATGACTATGCCCCGTATCCGCATTTGACGGCCACGCCCAGCCAAGTGGGCGATGAATATCACAATTTGCGCAACAGTCAAAATCCGTCCCGGCAGGATTACTGCAGTGATCCCTATGCCTCCGTGCAGAAGCCCAAGAAACGAGTCGATCAACATTTAGGTGAGTACTCCCCGCTGCTTGTTTGACTGACAAGTTGAGCCAACTCAGCAGGTTGGCTCGGTTATCCTGATAATTAGGAGCCGGCATAATTTTTGTTTACCACCAAGCAAATTTTATGTGATTAGTTTTGATGACCGGACAGAGCCACTCGGCCTGTCGGTGCTGGCGGGCCAGCTTAAGGTCTTTTGGCCAAACTTTTGGCCCGGCCTAAGCCGAAGGAGAGGCTCCCGCTTCCGTTTTGCCTTTTGGGTTTTTGTTTGTTTGCTCATCGCTTCTTGTTTGTTGTGGTGACGCACAAGAGGCGGGGGGTGGATATGAAAATATTTTCCTTTGCTTGGCCATAACACTTGCGGTATTTTAAAAAAAAATATTAAATCATAAAAACGACGTATGTCCTCGGGGCAGGATGAACATTCGAAATAAATAAACATGCAAATACACAACCAACACGCAGACACACAGACAGACGGACAGACAAACATGAAACTGAAAACAGATGAACAGAAGCAGTAAGAATTTGCAGATATCGAAGGCTCACCACACTAAAAGCCTAAAGTGGACTCTCGTTAAGAAACACAAAAGATTGTAGTAGAGAAATTAAGATCGTTTTAGGTAGAAAGCAAATTAAGAGATGGGAAAGGTTTATTCAATCTCACGGAATCAGATGGGAACGGATAGAAATGAAGGTGGAATCGAACCCTTCGCTGTAGTAGATGAAGATGATCAGTAGATTCTTTGAAGTTCATATAATTATTTCACTCGATAACATTTCCTTATAAAGTTTAAAGATATCTCACTTCGAATTCATCTTTCCTAAGGCTTTTTTTTCTATATCAAAACGAACTCTGAAGGCCACCAAATCTTCCCTCTTATCGACTGCCAACTGTAGCCTAAAGTCTTCCTTGTTTTCCTCTAGACGCTTATAAGTTTTTTTCCTGTCCGAGTGTGCGAGTGTGTGTGGGTGGCTTGTGTGTTGTATTTCCCTGTTATCTTTACGCTTTATGAGCGGTTTCGAAAATTTTCGGGTTTTATTGCCAGACCAACGGCAGCATTGACGGCACAGCGGCTTTGTTGTCCTGACTAAAAAGCCCGCACGCACCGCTCTTGCCGCCGCTGCCAATTTGAGGAAAATTGCTAGCTATTTTTTGAGGCATGGACGAGCGGATCTGTAGGGCTGACGCTGCGACTGTTGGTCGGCCCGCGGGTGTACATAAAATGCAAAAACAAATACGACAGTCCTGGGGATGGCGGCCAGCGCAGCTTTGCGGTTAAACGTAACAATTTTTGTTGTATTTTTTCGGTCATATGTTGGTGGCGCGGACGGGGGACAGAAGATGACGACGCTAACGGTGAAATGCACAGCGAACTGCCATCGTAACTGCCAGCTGAACGGCGTTTTTAGTGGGCCATATAAACCGTTATACCCGCTGGCGTCAGCACACACACACGGAGAGTTCTCTGCCACCAGACAACGGGGGTGGTGATTCCCTGCCACGCAACTGTCCATTCAAAGACACCCAACGCACGCCTCTCCGACACTTGCATGTCAATAAAATGCACACAGCCAGCCGCCCACCCACACACACACACGAACACACCCAGTCAGTCACTCACACAGTGCGAGATAGACAGACAGCCAGCCAACCACTGGCAGAGCCCACGAGAGCTGTGAGCTGCAACTGCCGAGGCCAGAAGCTGACAGAACAGCCAGCCAGCAAATCCAAAGAAGAGTAACTAAAAGCAGAGGTTTTTGCGGGCATTACGCCCAGGAGGTGTGTGGAGAGGGACAAGACTGCCGGTGACAGTGGTACAATATGCAAATACATCTTCATTACATTGATGGCAGCTTATGTGCAGATCTGGGGTGGGGCGGGGACAATGCGCCAGGCAACATGTTTAAAAGCTTTTACACTTGCACCTCCGGTCCTCTCTCCATTCGCCCTTCGCATCATCATGCCATCCTCTGGATCGGGTCTGTGTCTTTACCCCCCGAAAAAAGTCAAATTGCACGCTGAGAGTGACTGCAGCCGCTGCTGCTGCCGCCGCCGGAAATGGTTGGGCACAAAAGCAGCGCCAGCAAAATTTTCATAGCATACTTTTCAGGGCAAACGAGTCGAAGCGACTTTGAAAATTGGGATTTTAGTCACACTTTCATCTCCAGCAAAGAAGATTAAACATAAGAAGATTTCAGCCAAGGTGTGGACTTTTAAAATTCCTTGACTTTTTCCCTTTTGTGGCTCTTTGACTCTTAGCAAATCTTTTGATCTTGGGACTGTGAAAAGAGTAACAAATTGGCGACTTTTTTTGGGGTTCCCTTTAATTTCCCACCGATGCGTGCGAGTGTGGTGTGAAAAGCCCCGTCCCTCGCCAGAACATCCTTTGCTGATGCAGCTGATTGATTGATTATGCAGACTTTCGTGGCAGTTGGCGCCTTTTGTTCGGCTCCCAACAAACAGCCAAACCAGCCGGCTGAATGAACTGACTGGTTGACTGCCTCGCCAGGATCCCCAAACTGCAATTCGCCCTACAAATTCTTTTGTTTTCCTGTCTCTAAGTGCAGGCAGCTTACGGCGCGGCAGTGGGGGGACGTTATCCCAGGGATTCTCGGCCATCATCATTTCAATTCAACCGAGCAATAAACGCCCTCCGGCACACAAACGACACAACTTATGACCGAAAAGTTATTCAAAGCACCATAAAACGTACGCAGGCACGAAGCTCCCAGAGAATTCTAAGAAGGCCTTCCAGCCAAAGCCGGCCAGGTTACCAAAAGCATAAATCACAAAAAGGCAACGAAGGCGTCTCACATTGAAAAGGATTTGCTCTGAAACAAAAAAAAAGGGCAAGACGCAAGGTGGAAAGGGGGGAAGAATTCTACTAAACACACACTAAGTGGATTTGGGGAAGACCCTGGGAAAAGCCAAATCAGCCCAGTTGGCCTGCTGCCTCGAATCCTCGACACGAGCGCAGCCCCCAAACTGCTTGCAGCCCAGAAAAAAAGGCCACAATGATAAGCGGAGGGCGGAGGCATTGCGTGTGTGTGTGTGAGAGGATAAACTCATCTGCAATTTGTTTACTTTCGACATTTTGAAAATCTACGAAAAAAATGGGTTATTACGAGCTTAGCATAACAAGGAACTGAAAGAGAAACAGTCAAACATTCGGACCGACGGAAAACCGGCCAGCCAGAAAAAACAACACAAGCAGCCGCTCGATGGAGTCGACTGCTTAGCCCACCGACGAGCCTGTGCCCTTTGCGATTTGCAATTCATTCAGCCCAGCCGTGCGTGCCATAAACAAATTCAGACTTCACCGAATTTCGAATGACCTGCAGACCCATCGGCCCTAAGAATTAACGCATAACACCAAAAATCTTTATAAAAATTACCTTAACCAAAAGCTGGAAACGATCATTTATAGGAATCTAACCAATCTTCCATTTTTCGGGCAAAACAAAAACGCAAATACCCTCCTGGAGAATAAATCCAGCAAGAGCGATAGACAAAGGTCCTTGGAAAAGGATGTTTCTAGTCGATCCCACAGTGCGTATGCTTAACGCAAAAACGATTAAGTTGTTGAGTTGAGAGCGACTAAAATGGAAATTGAAAAACAGCAAAAGTAGTGGAAAAACCAAAACACACACAAACACACACGCACACCTCACACCACCCACCCTCACAGCCATTTGATAGAAAGGACGATAGACCGGCCCGCAGAGAAAGGGTTTTCAAGAGAGTTTGCAGGACGGCGGGCGGGACATTAAGTTATGCGCATAATATGCAGCATACAGCACACGTATTGGCCATAAAAAAACTTTCCTTTTTCTGGCCAAAAGGCCACAGAAAAGAATCTCGTTCACTCCCCGCCCCCGCCCACAACAAGCGAATGAAAAGGGTTGACCAACGCGGCCATCGCCAAGCGGGCGGAGCTGATCTGGTTTCGCCTGACTTTGGCTTACTCAATGCCTTTTTTTTTGGGTGGGGGGAGGTCCCCCTCCCACATTCCTGCCTTGTCGATTTGTTGGGTGGCCGGTTGCTGGTTGGGCGGATTTTGGGTCAAGTTTATGCAGATGCCGAGGCGATGGCGTTGTCGCCAAAAACGTAGAAACGCGCGGACGCTTGGAAAATTCTCACACGGCAATGGAGTGAGGGGGGGCCTTGGCAAGGACTAGGAATATGTTAAGGAGCAGTTGTTAAAAAGGATTTACGTTTTACATTCCCCCGGTTGCCCCTTTGTCTGGCCATGTGTGGCGGCGGGCGAGCCGTGCAGCTGCCCTGGTATTTGGCCAAAAAAGCATTTGGCATTTCGTTTTGCGATTTTGAAATTCAAATTCCAATAAATTTTCCAACGATTTGGCATACAAAAGAGCCCGTCCCACTTTCCCTCTCGCTTCCTTAAATATGCAACAATCGCGGGGCTGCCGAGCTGACTGAGTTGTAATCCAGTGACATTAAATGAAAGTCCTGCCGCCTGTCGGCCTGGCTCTCTAGGCCGGCTGGCCAGGTTTTGATGTCATCGTTTCCAGTTTATTTGCATTCGCCTGGGCTGACCAGCGGCTGTGGCTGCCCCGCTGGCGCTACGCGCTATCAAAATTTGATTTCAATTTCATTAGGAGGAGCCTACAAAGGACGTGGATGGAGGCTGTGGGGGTCTTTGTATTTGGCAGAGAATTCAGGTCGAACTGGAAACAAACCTCAAATTACAGAATATTCAGCTCGGCCTGGTCAATTAGTCGGGCCCGAAATCGAAGTCTATTAAATTTCACCACTCAAAAGTAACTTTCCACAAATTGTCGTCCTCAAATTGGAAATTGGAAATTCCTTGTTGAAAACGAACAGCCCGAAATGTCATTCTTGCCGGATCAAATGAATTTTACCCACAAAATTAGAAAATTATAAGGAAAAAATGGAGAGGTTGGTTGGGTTTTCATTTAATGATTGGAAATTTATGCCTGCCTTGAAACTTAAGCCATTTAAATTGCTGCCAGCTGCCTAAGCAGCTGGTATTTAACTGGAATTTGTTCATAGTTCGGCATACAAAACAGTCATAAATTCTGGGAAAAGAGAAAAAAACAACACAAATTTCCCCCCAAACCAAAACGGAACAAACTTTTCTGATTACTCAGAGATCCTATGCTTGGCTGGGTGGATGTGAGAGTGAGAGTGTATATATGTGTGTGTGTTTGTGTGTGTGTACATTCCTAGGCTAGCCAGTAAGCATTAAATCCCAGCAACTCAGCCATCGCTATCTCATTTTCTATAACGTTGCCATTTCCTTGTCTTTCTTTTCCATGCCTAACCGAAAAAAATTTACAAAATTTTGTGAAAAATATTTTTGATGATCGATGATTACATAATGATGTACAATGTTCGATGTATTTTGGTTGTCTTAACAGCGGACATAATTCAGGATGTTACGCTCTAACGCTCCGCCCAGGCTGAAGTAAGTCAACGTGAATCGTCCTCGTCGGCCTAGAAAATTCTTCGTTATTTTTTTTTTGCTTTGCTTCCCGAGTTTTTCAAGTTTAATTTGCCGCTTAAGAAACCACAACACACACACACACACACCCACACGCTGACACCCAACATTCCATGGAGTGTTTGTTGTTGATTAGCATTTTGTTTTTAATTGTTTAAGCATGAGTTTCAATTTTCTTTTCCCTCCCCCGTCCTCACCAACATTTTGTTGGCCAAGTAATTTTGGCAAGCAATTTTCGAAGCGAAACTTACGCATTTTTCTTTCTTCTTTTTGGCTGGTTTAGATTCACCATATCACGACGTAAGTGGCCTGCCGAATCCCTATAATATGGAGCACTTGGAACAGGACGAGGTGCTGCCACCGCCCCAACAGCACATGTCTCTCAGCTACGATGACAGTTTCGAGGGTGAATATTCGACAACGCCGAATGCAAGAAATCGTCGCGTCATACGCGAGATTATTGTCTAAAAATAAAGCCAACCAACAAAGGGAACGAGGAGCAGCTGAAGGATGCCAGGTGGCCGAATTGCCAACATCATCGGTCAGCCAAGCCGGTCAGCCTTCTCTTCCCGCATGAAATATCACCCATTTAGGATTCTCAGCATTCTCATCGAGCAACTGTAGTCGTCTATGAAACCGCAAATTCAAAAAAAAATACCATCCACACAACGAAGCAAAGTTATGCGAATATTTTTCGATTTATTAACTATTTTTCAATTAAGTTAGAGTCTTTTTTTAACTCAAATTCTGTGGTTTGAGTGCATTTGAGTGGCCATCTTAATTAAAATTATGGTAAGCATCCTGGTCAACTTTGAGAACGCGAAACGAAACAGTCGTGGGCGCCAGAGAAACGTGTGTTGGGGAAACGAAAATAAATCGGCAACGAATGATATAAAATGTGTACATACACACACACTCACACAACCATCCACACACCACATTCATAAGCTTAAGGAATGCAAATCTGCATACAGAAGAAGAAACCGAAAGTTAAGAATCTAACAAACGCTACTTATAGAGATGATGGTAAATTTAACCTTTTCATTAGTCGTCTAAGTCTAATGGAGCAAACCGCACTTTGTTGGCACTCACAACACCCACACACCCACAGCCATTAAGTCACACACACACACCAACACACCCACACTTATATTAGTGCTTCTGCCGAGCACTTTGTTTAGGTCCCAGTTGGAATCCGTATCGAAAATATTTTAGACATAAAAAACTAGCGAGTTAAGTTAAATTTAAGGCTGCTGCTGCCGCGGAAGAGTCGCAAATAAAAATCAAACAGGCAGCCACTTTAGTCTATAAGATGGTCAAATGGGCAGGGCTGAATCGGTCGGGGCCCCTCTGCTGAGAGCCGAGGGAGGCGCTGACCGAGCCGCCCCGAGAGCCCCACCGTCACAGAGAATTTAAAGCATTTTTGAGCGTAAGATTTACGACCTGCCACAAAAAAAAACAAAATCTGAAATACCACTTACCTTTAAAAATTATGAATTTTTTAATTCTGAAACGAGAAGGAGGAAAAAAACAAAAGTTGCTTTAAGTCAGAAAATTAAAAGGAAAATCTTAGGCTAATTGAGAAGATCAACAACCAACTGTGCAGCGAATTGAGAACTTTAAATTAATTTAAAAAATTAAAAAATACCCATTTCGAAACTTCCCCACCCCCCAGAGCTTTCTGTTGAAATTCAAAATTTTATATAATTTTTAAATTATAAAAAAAACCAACAATCGAATTCCAATTAAGTTGCATTTAGTTAAACAATCGGTGTGTTTTTGTAGGCTAATTTGAATATTTTAATTAAGCATTTTTATAAAAGATTTTTATCAAATTTCTGTTATTTTGCGTCGTTTACTTTTTTTTTTAATATTTAATCGTAATTCTTGTTGTTCGCAATTTTTTACCGACGCCGGCACACAAACACTGCAAAATTTTCGTAGCTACTAAGATTTAATTGTAAATACACGTGTAATTTGTATACATCAAGTAAATAAGCGATCAAAAATATATAAATAAAAATTAATTTACGATATACGAAAGTTTTAAGAGAGAGCAAAATGAAAAGCCCCCACTTAAATTAAATTGTAGTTAATTATAAACAATTTTTCGCCGAGAATTTAAATAAGTGAATAAAATAAAATCTCGTTATAGAACAAAAAAAAAAAGAAAACCCGAAAAAAAACAAAAACATACGAATTACAATATAAATTATACAACTTAAAAGCATAGAAATAAAAAAAACCGAAACAAACTTTTATATTTACACACACAAACACCGCGATAATTTTACATTTACATCTACTTACTTATTATTTGTAAATAAGTACAACATACGAGAATTTTAATTTCAAAAACCCGAAACGAAATCCATTAAAATATGTTGCCAAAAAAAAAAAAAATCTGTTGAGTTTTTATTTTAGTTTCCATTTGTTTCCCTCTCGCAATCAAAATATTTTGCAATTTCTGCAATTTGACTGACACCGCCTACGGGTCGAAAAATGCAACTGAAGAGCGGGCAACCCACAGCACCGAAGGCTAAGTACTCTTTCGGGGAATCGGGAACGGTTGGTACTAAAAATGGCTATTGGTAAATGGATTCCAAATATACCAAAGAGATGGAAGAGAACGTTTGGCTTCGGATACCGAATTGTTGAGTCTTTAATCGTCTAAAAAATGTGTTTGATCTCTAATTGGAGAAAAGGAAGAAGGAGCAAAAAGGATATCCACAATGCTTAATTTTAAATCCATTTCCAAGAGGTCCAGCGGCTCAAAAGTTGGAAAAGTGCTAGGAATTCTAATTGGCCCTTAAAATTTCATTCTTTAGCTGGATTCAATCTTCCCTCGAGTTGACAAATAAATTGAAAAATTCCCAAAAATCTGATCAGTTGAAATTGCCCTAAGGAATAACAAAAACCTGACTTTGATCCTTGCTTAAGGTCATTATTATTCGTTACTTCGTTGATCAAAAAGACTAATTTCTCTCCAATGGAAAGGAGGCAGTGTATAAATAACAACAACAGCTACGAAATTCTAATCCATAGAAAGTCCCTGGCGGCGATGGTCAGAACAAAAAGGATACACTTTCAATTCTGCACAGGGTTAACAATTTTGATTTTAAATTGAACACATTTTGCCATTTGCGATACGCCAAACTCCCCGCCTCCTTCTGAGTTCCATTAAACTACGGAAAACCGAAAAGCGCTTTGAGCGAAAAACTGGCCAAAAACATTTTCAGCACATTTCGTTTTACGCACACAAACAAAGGACAACATCTAGTCCCAGACACACACAAAATACTATCACAAATTTTTTTATTCAGTTTTAAATCAATACGAAAAATACACCAAAACCAAAAATCAAATAAATTTGTGAGAAATAAAAACAAAAATTAATAAAAAAAATGAAATTCCGTAAACCAAAACTTCGCCGCCTTTATGGGGTTTTTGGGAGCACAAGTGGAAACGTAAAACTATAGAAAAGAAATCCGATAAAATGTTCTGGCTCGCGCTAATAAATCGGCTTGAAATCGATTTGATTTGGATTGTTGTTTTCTCCCCCAACGCTGGAATTCAATCACAGAAACAACAAAACTAGAAGGTTTTATTTTTTAGCAAATCATTTGCCAGCTGATAGATCAATGGGATTGCTTGGAAAGAGAATCGATTAGTTTGTTCTCAAAGGGAAAATTTTAAAGCTTCACGGATAAACTGGAAGACCACCAATCGCCTCATTTCTGATGGCGATAGGCCAAACCCTTTGGCTTCCTTTGGTTGCTCTCTGAAGGTCATAATGACACAATTGTAAGCATTTAATCGGGGATCAACCGAGAGTTCCTGTAAAGCATCCTAAGCTTATTTCTGAGAGAGAGGACGCGATACCTAGAACTATAATTCCTAAGCAGCCTTACTGAAATTTCATTGGCTGCACATATTTACTGTCCCCCTAAAAATGCAGGAAACTCCAGGCAAGCTAAGGGGCCTGAAATGATCTTGGTAAGTTTGAGAAAGTCCCTATCATTGTGGGTAAAAGAAAGTTCCTTTAAATATTACCAGGAGAACTATTTTTTACCTGATTGGCACTGAGTCCGATACCCAGAAAATACCATTTGAAAGTTCAAGGATTAAAGTTAATCGATAATGCTGCCGAATTCCAAACGAAGCTACCAACAGAAAAGTTCCTAATGAATTTCAAGTCTTTTTTAGCGATTGGGAGACCCACAAACTTGCCCTGAACTAAGCCATAAATTTGATTAGCAATTGCTTATTCTTGGCAATTCAGGTTCGTTTAATCATCGCCACCTCGAGGCGGTCTGGGCAGATTGGGCGGTCTAGGAGGTCCTGCAGTTCCGTTGGAAACTCTCATTCAACTTTAAGATGATTGGCAATTTGACTTAAGTGGCAGTGGCAACAGCAAGGCCGCCGCCAATGCCGCCAGCCATCGTGCCTGCCCCACGGAAGTGCCACGAAGCTGACATTTTAATTTAAAGGCACGCGGCATTTGACTACCGTTGACAGGATCGCTGCGGTCCCGGCGCAAGGAAGGACCAACCGCGAGTCCAATCGACTGCCAGACAAACTCATAAATTGCTCGACAGCAACGCGCGGAGCCGCCGGAGGTGCCAAACCGAGCGCCCCAGACAGGAAGTCGGCGCGGCACCGCCACCGCCGCCCAATTCATATGTCGGCCGCAAAACAAAAGCGCTCTATGGAATTCATCTAGTGGCATTCGACAGCAACCACACACACACGCACACCCACACACACGCTGGCAGCGAAAAGCGGCAACCACGACAATTAAAATGCTGCCGTGCCGCCTAATTGGATTTATACCGCATTATTGGGCGCTGGGCGCATGTGTTTGGTTGTGCGGGAAGTGCAAATTCGTAGAACCCTAAAGCGGCCTAAAAAGCCTATAATTACACTGGGCTACACGGGTGGGGAGCCGACTTCTAGAAGAGGCCACGAATTCCAGCTAAGCGGATAACAAGAAATCATATTTTACTTTTCGGAATTTTCTGCCTTGCTGCCTCCTGATCTTTTTAATTTAAATAGCAAATATTTCAAAGAAATCTTTAAATGGATTTCAAAAATAAACATAAGAAACTCCGAATGGAAATGAATGGAATTTTTAGATTGAAAGAACACAAAAGGTGCTTTCTTTTCAGAGAGCAGAATGTCTCCCTAATTTCCTCTTTCTAGCTCAGAAGACTTTCATTTTCTCCTTCTTCTTATTATTTCAAATTAAAATAAAAAATATCTCGGAGAAATCTTAAAATTAATTTTAAGAATTTTTAACCCAAAAACTCCGAATGAAAATGACTCGAATTTTTAGTTAAGTTTTTTCTTTTCTTTCTTCGGGTTCGAAAGCTTCCAGATTCTTCCCCCTTTCTCTTTTTTAGAGCCCGGAAGGTTTCTTAATTTTCTTCTTTCCATCCTCTTGGAACCCAGAATACCTTCATTTTCTCTTACTAATTATCATTAAAAATTCGGCTCTTCAAAGAATTCCTTCCTCAAAGATTTACCAACTTCACTTTTATTTGACTGTTTTGTGCGGATTCTTTGTCCTTTAGATTTACTTCCGTAGCTTTGTTGATTAGTGTAATGAGAGCCTGTCATTAGGACTCTGGACAGCCGCACCGCCAACACCGCCAAGTGGCCGTCGAAAACGGACCATCGACTTCGAATGGAAGCCGCGCCGGCCCCTGCCGTTGGCCATCATGAAGCCAACAATTGCAAGTTCCTCTGACTAACAACTTTCAAGGACTTTAAATGAAATTACGCGAAAAGTTTTAGGCCAACTTTGTCGAGATGTTGAGTGGGCCAAAAAGGAAGCAGCCCCACCCGCCAGCGTACCCAGGACGATGGACGTGACGGCGGCGGAGGCGCCTAATGACTTTCATAAATTACCGCAAATTAAAGATATTTACCTTCTAGCCGCCGGTCAACAACTGCAGTGGGCGGAAAGGATGCCTAGCCAGTCTTTCTTTGTGAGAGAGCTGCGGTCATCGGTTTGTAATTAATGCGATGCCAAATCAAACTCGGCCAAGAGAAGTTCTGCCGGCCCGGCGCCTTGCTCCTTGACACACGTCTGGCGTAATGGGCCGAATCGGTCGATATGGACAGGGTGTTCGTGCCTGCATTGAGGGCTTTTGTGTTTAATTTTATTAATTATCGAGAGAATCTTTGAAGTTCGACGGAGGAATTAGCCGCCCCCGACACATGTGAGCGGGGCGAACAGAATTAATCGTGTTAACTCGAACGTGTGCAGTTGGCCAACACAGGAAAAGTGTTGGCGTGTGCCTAAATATTTTATAAACTTGGCCAACCGCCTGTCCAACTTTCTGCGGTGGGCTCCGGAAATGCCGCAAACTTTTGCCGCGCCGATTGAATCACAAAGCCCATCTCAACGGGTTAAGATCCCTCCCTTCCACACTTAACTGGCTAACAGCTAAGCAGTTTGATTTGACTTTCGATAACTGACGGAATCCTCCCCCGGGGCCGGGCAGCCCAACAGCTGCTGCTCATTTCGTCGAATCGTCCACGATTGATGCTCCATTTAGTGGGCTTAGGCGGCGGCTTAGTCGCGGTGGCGGCCTGCCTGCAGTCCCTGGCGAGGAGGGTGGAAAATCCGTTTTCCCAGCCGCGTAATTTGATCGCAAATATTTGAACTGCCAAGCAGGCCACTGGTGGCTTTGGTGGTAGAAAGTAATGATTCTAATGAGGCAAATATTCAAATGGCACTGCCCGCCCCTCGAGCTGCATAAATTTGCGGGGCTCAGCTGCCGCTGATAAGAACGACTGGTTGCTTGCCCCTCGCGACTGACGGCGTCGCGTGGCCGGAAGGTTTTTTCCTCGTAATTATGAATGGAATTCAAAAGCCGGAATGGACTGAGAATCACCCCCCGTCCCCAGCCCACCGTTAGGGTTATTGAAGCTGCATTTTCCCCCTTGGCGCTGCGGAAAGGACACGTGGCCATCGCATCGCAGTCACGTGTCGCCATTAGAAACGGATGACGGCCTCGGCAACGTCAGCATCGGAAGTGCCAATAAGTAGTTGTCAATATTGACTGATTATCTCCACGGTAGCCGGCGGACGGCAGACGGCAGCGGTGGTGATTGCCAGTAGTTTCAGATTTTAAACGGAAGTAAACATAAATCTCAGCGACAGCCGAGAGTTCGGCGATGCCGAACGGAAGAAATGCAATTATTTCCATTCAACGAGAGCCCCCAACAGAGGAAATCCAAATGACAGGAAGATGCCATTACAGTTATTCACTTATCAGTACAACAGCAAAGCCAGTGAGCGAAAGAGAGACGAGAAATCGAGGAGAAAACTGGGAGAAAGTGTCTGCAAATAATTACATCACCAGGCGGATGGAAAGACGAAAATATAGAGAGAGAAAGGGGAAATAAGGGAGAGTATGAAAATACTTTGTATTGTCTTAGGAAAGTTTGCGATCCTAGTGACTAAAACTGCTGCCACAGTTATTCTTATCAGAGGAGAAAAGAGAGACCGCGACACCCAGAGAAGGAGAGAGGGAACTGCAGAGTCAAATTATGGATTCAGAATGCAGATGAGAATGAAAGAGAGAGAGAGAGAGTAAAACTGAGTGAGGATAAAAAGATATTTTCAGGGTTGCAAGCTTCAAAAATGTATTAATTGAAATGTCAAAGAAATGACACAAGAAGAATTCGCAGAGCATCAAAATTTAGGAAGGAATAAGGGAGGTACAGATGATTGAGAAAAGCAAGAAGCAGTAATTGCCTTAAAAGTTTGATAGGAAGGGACCAACTAGAGAGCAACAGCGATGAACAGAGAGATGATATTTAGAGTATTTAGCTGGTAGGCTAAAAGCTTCATAAGATCCTAAGTAGAATCGAGTTTTATTATCAACGGTTGGTTATCAGCTGCTTGATATTTCACTGCTGTTATTGTATCTTTAAAAGGATTCAAGATAGGCAACAGTACAGGCTTTGGCTCAGCTAGAATTTTTAGTGGGATTTAAGTGAAATTTCTCGAGTTACTCTGCTTTTCTTTTATCGTACTCCCAACTTGTTTCCCCTTCTTCTAACTTTTTTAGAGTTCCATACAGTAACGATACAGATTGATGCTGATTAATGCCTCTGGTTCCGACAGCAAGCCACGCCAACCTGAACTGGTTCTTTTGAACGTTGCAGCCCTCGTTTTTCTGTCTCACTCCCTGTCTCTCCGTGCCAGTAAGATAAACTGAGCCCACCCACAAGTATTAAAACTCAGCTCTCAAAATGCCGAGCTTATCTCGAATTGAGCTGGGCGGCTTCTCAGACTCGGGGAAGTGCCGCTGGTCAGTCAGTTAGTCTTGAATTGAGCTCAGTTAAATGCTGAGGATACCAACGATGCCTGCTGTGTGGTCGCTTCGAATTTATTGGATGCTGGGCTGTCTGCTGATAGCAACTGGCGTACACGCTGACCGTTGCGAAAGGGTCGACAATATACCCAATGGATCTACGAGATATCGAAATAATTATGTAAGATTTCGGTGCAATCATGGATATTTTTTACAAGGCAATGCAATTGCACTTTGCGAACGCCTCGGCCGCTTGATTGGCGAAATGCCCGTCTGTGCCAGTAAGTCCATAAGAAAAGTATTTCTAAAAAGGTCCTAACCGCATTTCCCTGCAGGACGCGGCTGTCGAACTCCAGATGATCCCCCTAATGGCGTTATTACAACGGTAAGGGGCGTTAAGGCTTCTGTTATTTGTGACGATGATTTCGTGATCAATGGCCACAAATTCGCCTACTGCACGGGCAGCTCTTGGGACCGTGAATTGGGCACTTGTCAGCATCGTGACTACGTGAAATCTACACATTTCTGTGACTTCGAAACATCGGACTTATGCGGCTGGACCACCGACTATTCGCCCTTCAATCAATGGTCCCAGGTCTCCACCGTGGCCAATTTCAAATCCTATCGCACGGGACCCCGCCACGATCACACGCATCAAAACATATTCAATGGACACTACATGCTTCTGGAGACATCGTCGCCGCTGCTTATCGGCCAGCAGTACTTGATCTCCCCGCTCTATCCGAGGGATCTCAGCCTAAAGACAGCCTGCTGCTTCCGGTTCTTCTACTACATGTACGGGTCCGGGGTGGGCACTTTGTCGGTGCTGGTGAAGCCCTTCGCCGTGGACCTAACCGAGGCGGATAACAAGTAAGCAAAGATGGATCTCTCCGCTCTGGCGTTCTATAATTTTTGCTCTCTTGTTTGCCCAGCTCGTTGTATAAGAAATTCGAGATAAGCGGAAACCAAGGAGCAAGTTGGCTGGAGCAGACCATAACGATTGATGAAATGGAATCGGATTTCGTGGTGATATTCGTGGTCAGCGAGAGCAAAACGGGCCTGGGCGACGTGGCCATCGACGATGTCCACCTGATGACAGGCACAGAGTGCGGCGTAGAGGAGACCACAATATTGCAGTACGGGACCACAGAGCCCACCACCTACGGGCTGATGAGCTGCCTGAATCGCTGTGGCCAGGAGGCTCCAGCCGAAGATCAGTTGACCGAAGATGGCCGGCTGGTCAGAAGCTGCGGCTGCAATTACGACTGTGTGGACCAGGGAGTCTGCTGCCTGGACTACATTCTTTACTGCTTTGATACTACGTCTTCGACAGCAGAACCACAGGTAAACACAACCACCACAACGCCAGAGCCAACGACAACGACAACAACAACGACGACAACCACCACCACACCCCAGCCAACCACAACCACGAAGAAAACAACGACGACTACAACAACGACCAGGAGGCCAACAACAACAACGACCACCACTCGGAGGCCCACAACAACAACAACAAAGACCACCACTCGAAAGCCTACAACAACATCCACTCGGAATCCCACAACACCAATTAAAACCAACACCTCAACCACAACCACAACCCTGCCCCCTACCACGACGCGTTCCACGCCAATTCCGCGGGAGATTATAGGTAAGTGATCACGACAACACCTTCCACATACGATCCACAAATCTCTGCTTGCTTAGCCAAACCCACGCCGCAACAAGGCCACAAAATCACATGGACCATCGCCCCCCATCAGCTGGACGGCAAGGACGACATCAGCAGAGGACATAATTTTGGTTCGGGAATTTTTTACGTGCTCATTGCCACGACGGTTATAATTGTGATTGTGATGATCTCCTATCGTGTTAAGCGACCCGCCAGCTACACCCACGCAGCGGTTAGCTTCATCCAAAGGACCGTGGGACGCTCAAAGGCCGACAAGGAGTCGGATCGCCTGGTGATCGACGACGGCGACGAGCCGACCGAAGAATTCGTCCAGGCGATCGGCGGCAATGCCATTCGATTGGATCGCAGTGTCACTGAGCTATGAAAAGCTCCCTCCTTACAGTGTATATAAATGTGTGTGTGCGAGTGTGTGTGATTAAAAAAACCAAAAGAAAACCTCTTTGGCCAGCGAGTTTTCCAATCAAAAGTTTGGCCAGCCAGGAATGCACCAAGGCCCGAGAAGCGGCCCGCATGCCACGTGCAACCGAAAAAGCCACCCCGGGGGCAACCACTGCGTTGGCTCGTGTTTTAACAGCGGCTTTTGGTTGTGATTTAGTGGCGGGCGAGGAGCTTAGCCGACGCTTACGGGTGCCTGGGCCAGGCACCCCGTCCGTTTTGTACCGCAAAGTCAGCGTAATTTTCACCCACCACCCGGCGTCCTGCACTTTCCACTTCTGGTCGTCTTTTTTTTTGGCAATTATACGAGACTAAGGGCAGATGGCAGCCGGTTAGCCTCGCTGATTGCACGCTCAACAAATTTCCACAAAGATTTTAGAGTTTTCCGCCCGCTTGGGAAAATTTTCGGCTTTACGGTTTTGCATTTTTTAGACAATCAACCGGAGAGAAGTGTCACTTCCGTTTGCCATTGGGATTGCGACTGCTCACACATCGCAGAGGGTGAGAAAGGGGATGATTTTTATTTTTAATTAATTTGAAATTTCGGGGCGTGACTTGAGATGCTTTTCCAGCATTGCCAGTGACAGTAATTAAATTGTTAAGGCGCAGTCAGCTTATCTAAATGGGCGGGAGCGCCAGTTGGCCTCATAGGTGAGGTGGTGGCGGCGGCCCAGCAATCCAGCTAACTTGGCTAACAAGCTGATGTCGACCTCCCAAAATTGCACACGTTGGACTCGAAAACTCCACGCCAGTCGTAAATTTTCGAGTCACTTTAGAGCCTCCCAAGGCGCTTGACGAACCGCCGGACAGCCCAGTCCAGCCGGCTTGTTTTCACTGACGCAACTGATAAGTTGCAAGGGTCAAGCCCATTGGGACGTAGTGAAGAATTTTTGCATGTTTCTCTATTGCCGCACGCAGTAGAAAGCGACGCTTATCTTTGCCCGGCCCACACACGGCGCACCCTTAGCGCCGCCGCTCCACCCTGTCGGACGGGCGGTCGACGGTTCGCTTATCGCAGCAATAAATCGCATTAATTTATTGTTGTCGCCGCATATTTCGTTGAAATTTCAGGCGTAACAACAGCAACAACAATGACGGCGGCAGCAGCAACACAGCCGCCCGCCCAACTGAGCCTTCGTTTAATTTAATGGGCTTGTCAGACGGCCGCCCACCGCCGACCCCACCTGGGCCTCCTGCCCAGTCGAGGACATTGGAGAGCTTACTCTATTATTGTTTTCCATTTAACACTTTTTGGTCTGCCGGTGTCGTCCCCCATTTTTTGGGCCAGCGGCGGGCATTTCCTGCGCAACTGAAAGTATGCAATGCGTCGGCCGGGCACCCAGAGCACTGCCAGGTGATTTGTCAGGCAAAGTCACTGTGATTTCATATCGTTAAGTTAAGAGCATTTATCACTCTCAGTAGAAAACGGGTAGGGGTATAAGTTTTCAGGTCAAAGAGATTTGCAATCGAAAGTTTGAAGCGCCGACTTGAGATTAAATCAGCAAAAAAAAGTCATTTAACCATTCTTAAAATATTTGAATCTTTTTAAAGATTTTGAAAACGATATTAATCAGTTTTCTAATAAGTCTTAATTTAAACTTTGTTATTTTAAAATACCTCAATATTTCTTGATAATTTCAAAAAGAAATCTTTTAAACAAACATCATTTATTTGGATTTATTTATTCAATCCAAAAGAAGTGCTTTATTTATAATTTAAGTAGAATCTGAAAACGGTTTGTTTCCCAACAGAATTTTTATCGTGAGCCTCGAATTTCTCGCGAAGCATCACAAGATTTCACGAGAATTTCTGCGTTGATTCTTTGGATCCAAATTTACTCCTATGCAAATTCAATGATTTAATCCTTTAGCGCAATTAACAGCGCTTCAGTTACTTTAAAGAAATGCCTAATCCGGTGACATAATCACAGTGACATAATCATCTAAGCCTGAACTCCTCGGTGCTTTCCCTTTGTGCCGGCATTGCAGTTCCAATCGCCCTGCAGCGGTCATGTGTTGGTCTGAGATTCTTATCACTTGGCTGTCTGGCCGTCTGGCTGGTCGTGTTGTACAAATACCAGACGCTGGGCATACAACACAAAAGAAGAAGATAAAAGAAGCACTTTGGGTGGGTTGAAATTTATATCGCCACATTTGCAATTTATTATGCAGACCAGAAACAGCGACCGGTTACTTTCAGTCACCAAAGATGTCAGCCATTTTGCCGCAGGCAAGCAAGGAAAGCAACCGAGCAAGGATTTATGCAGTCACGGACTCGCCCGCCGCCGGTCAGCCGCAGCGCAAGAAATTGCAATTGTTTTGAGATTTTTAGGCATTTCCGCTGCTTGTCTCTTATCGCCTTTTATCCGCTTTGTTTTTGATTTCTGTTTTGTGGGTATTTGTTCCGAAATTGCACGAAATTCCCGATAAGCCAGAGCAGTTTTGGGCATGCATGGCAGCGCCGAACTAGAAGCCAAGAGATTTTTTCTTCGCCGCTTTGCTTCTGTCGGCTTCCTGCCCTCGCACGATAAGAGGGACGGGCGGGCAGTCAAGCCATTCGGAAGCGATAAGCCAACAAGCAAAATACACAAATATAATAAGCAATTATTATTTGCCCAGCTAACCAGTCATACCAGCGCCAGAGAGAGAGAACCGAGAGAGAGAGTAAGCCGGAGAACGACTGGAAGGGGGCGGGTGAGTCGCTTAGGGAAGCTGTTGATGCGGCAAGAGGCCGGCTCAGTGGGGGCAAGAAAACTAATTAAGCATCGAGTTTCGTTCGATAGCTCCGATCTGCTTGGGGGCTTAGAGATTTCCAACAAATCAGCCCGAAAAAATCAAAACAAAAAAGCCAAGGCAGACGGGCTGATGCTCTTCATGTGAGTACATAAATTCCAAGCCGTAGAAAGAATAAAAGAAATAATAAATGAAAAAATTTATAAGGCTCAATAACGACGAATCAGCAGCCCTTCAAATTGGATAAAAGTTAATTCAAAATAATTAAGGTTCTAATGAACTAAAACCGCCAAAAAGGAAACTTTCATAGCTCATTAAAAAGGTAAGGAAATTATTTAAAGATAAGAAATATTTATTCGAAAGAATAAAAACATTTTAAAGAGGAATTGGAATAAATAATCTTTCGCTCCATTGCGACCTTTTAAGAAAATAATATTTAAAATGCTTCCTAAATATAATAAGGAAAATTTTGGAGAATATTAAATAATAATTATCTCAAAAGGAAAAAATAATTGATATAACCCAAATTTATGTAATCCGCAGTTTGCTTATCAAAACCGAATTAGTTCGAATTATAAATTCAATTTTATCTGGGCCCCCGTAAGTAGGCAACGAAAAAAAGGCAAGCAATGAATTCGAAATGCCAACTGGACCAGCCGCCCTGCCCCGCCCCAGCCAACCAACAGCCACCTGACCACAGAAATCAAATAAAGTTTGGCCCGCTGGTTGTGTTATCCGTAAGCCGAACCGACAGCCGGTCAGATGAAGAAAAATCCTCAGTCTGAGGAGAAAAATAACGAAAATCGAAGCCAAATAAATTTCAGTTGCCAAATGCGCTTTCATAATTAATATGAAGCAATTACAACAACAGCAGCAACAATGCCAGGGATGGGGAGGCAGTAACATCATCCACTTCGATATAATGGAAAAATAAAGAAGGAAAATGAATTGGCCCAACCAGCCAACAACCACCCGAAGAGTCGCCTCGGCAGGATTATGATGGGAGGGGGGAAGGAGAGCCGGGCGACTGCAGCATCCATCAGATTGAAACGCATTATATAACCACTAATCAGAAGGAGTTGGGAGCTGTGATGGCAACAGCGCCCCGAAGCGCACATGAAAAGCAAACAACACATCAGAGGATTGCGGAAGCGACTGCAAAATGGAATAGAAACGAATGAAAAGTGCAGACGAAGCAAAAAGCGAGGCATCCTTAGGGCCAGCCAAAACATAACGAATCCGTCTTCAAATCAGAATCAAAATCGGCAACGGCAGTCGGCTTCATAAGGAAGCGAAAACATATCGAAAATCAAACAATTGTCTTTGCCACAATGGAACAACATTCATTGTGTTGAACACCCGGCAATTGATGTGGCAGGACGACGAGGATGCGCTGCCGTTGCCGTTGTCTGGTTTAATCAGCAGCTTACAAGGGTAAACAATGGAATCGAACAGGACGAGGGACCAACCGAAAACAGAAAGACAGAGAGCACGAGAGCAAAGGCAACAGGCCAAGCCAGAGGGACGGGAAAAGCCAAAAAGTGCATTGGGCGCAAGACAACCAGACAGACGAACAAAAACCGAGTCAGCAGGATTCAACCCGCAGACATTCAAAGTTCCTGCAGTTCGCCTGCCCGCCGATATCAGAAACCGAAAATGCGATCCATCAAAATGAAATTGAAATCTTTTGCTCATTTTTGCACGGACGCCCGGCGACGGCCACAGGGACGTTCGCTTGGTTTTGCATTTTGCGCAGTTTGTCTTTGGCCGCCCGACTTGCAGCTGCAGGCAGCCAGGATAAGCCAAAGGATGTGGCTGGCGGCGGCAGCTGCTCCCCACCACACAGCCCAGGCCTTCTGCTCATGTCAATCAATGTCAATAAAACAATTACTGTCACTAGCAGCTGGCGGGCGGGTAGACGGGTGGGTGGGCGGCGAGGCTTTCCTGGGGGTCGGGTTGGCCGTGTCATGTTCGAACTGTTGCAGTCGTCACACAGCTGGAGTTGAAATCGAAGTGGCTCAACTGTCGTCTGCCAGTGCCCCGCTCGATGGGTGGTGGCGGCAAGTGTTTGCGGTTTGGGTCGATGGCTGGGTAATAAAACTTCCAACGGTCTCCCCCATCCACGCTGCCGTCTTGGACGCTGCGTCCGGGGACAAATCATTTGTTTTAGAAGTTGTCCGCCCCATCGCCACTCTGCCGGGGAGCCTTGTTGCAGTTCGTCCTTATTGCCTGGTGGCAGTTACATTGTGACTACTTGTGAGTTACATTGTCAGCCCGAAGCTGAACGTGAGAACGACTGCGGTGGCAAAGTTTCGTTGGAGCGTGGAGGGGGGGGGGGCCTTTGGCAGGACATAATATAACCAATTCCTTGAGGCATCAGCAGTTGGCCGCCAACAATTGGGAGCCAAAGCCCAAGTGCCCATCACCGCAATTTGTTGCATTATTCATGGCCCACAAAAAAATCCATCAAATGAACTTCAAAATGAATTATAAATTGCATTCAAAGTCAGCCCGACCGACCGACCGCCCACACCGGAAATGACGTCAGGGATTCCCGCGACGCGCCAGCACGGCGATTGATAGACGTGCCTCGGTGGTGGCTCACCGACGGCACTTTGTATTGATCAATGGCGACAATGTTATGACTCAAATTGTCTCCTCAAGGAGCCTGGCAAGGAAAGCAACAAAGTTGAAAGGCAACTCTGAAATTGAAGGTTGGGCGGAGATTGAAAAGGAAGTTTGCTGTTTCTGTTGGTGTTGTTCGTCTTGTTGCTGATAGCTGATGATTGTATGCTAAGCAAATTGCATTTGGCAAAAGGCGCGACGACACTAAAGTTGCCAACGCCGACGTGAGCGGCCCATAAACTCGCAGCCCCTCCCCCAGCCAAGCCAAGATGCTGAGCTGGTTGGGATCACAGCATTGACACGTAAACTATTTGCCGCCGCCGGGGCAGCTGAGTCAAAACGACAAGTCGAGCCAGCCGAGCAACTTTGATGTTGACGCCCATAAAATGCCAACCGAAGCTTCAAGACGCCAAGCAATTTGCAGGCAGCACCTCCGCCCATCCCACCGATGGTTTCTCTTGGCAAATGTGCAACGAGCAGAAACAATGACTGCCAGGGCAGCCTGCGGCGGCGGCAAGGACACTACCGCCTGCCTGGGTGTCTGGCTTTCTAATGCGATTTGGGAATTGATTGCATTGCCAGGACAAATGTGGAGCAGGCCAGATCGCCGCAGAAGTTTCCTTGGCTGGCTTCAATTTACGCAAATTTCGCGGGGCGGCCAACCCTCAGCCGTCCCCTTGGCAATTCGGCTGGGCTGGGTTTTTTTACTTCTCGAGGATTTTTCTTTTTAATATGCCATTCATCATGGGCCAGCCTCACTGCCACTACTTGTCGACTGTTTGTAAGCCTGTCATTCATTTCGACTTTATTGACATGGCAACCGCCGCGGTGGGCGCGGGTGGGCACGGGTGGGTCACGTGTTGGGCGAACAGTTCAATTTGAAACATCCACTCATCTAGTCAACTACTCAGGAGGGCCAGTCATTCAGTCAGTGAGTCAACCGCCGCCCACAACAACAGCGGTGAGTGAGGGGCGGCTGCGGCCAGAAAGAAGAGCAGCAACTGCCGCTGATTGCGTTGACAACATTTTCCTATTGTGTAAAGCTTCCCCCCGCCTTCCATACCATCTCGTTGATTCATCCTTCGGGCCAAACATGTGAGGCAGCTCGTAAATCTCGCAAATGTATGCACCCTTCGAGGGCGAAACGAACCCACCACCCGGCCAGCCATTTCACGCACTACGCACATTCGTTTACCGGAGGACTCACCACCTCCCCCATCCCTGGAAATCTAAGAGTCGACCCCTCGTTTTGTGTTTATGGAAATTCAGGTTGGTGTGGCGTTGGGTCGATCTGATTGGCTGGCCGAATTGCCAGGATCTTTTGGCTTACTTTCCTTGGCAACCGCAGTTGTCCCAAGACAACCGCAAGTGCATTGCTTTCTCCTTGCACAATTAATGGGGGACCTGGCGAAGGAGGCAATCCCGACCGCAAATTACGGACCAGTTAAGATGCTCGGATGCCGTTTAAGTCGCATAATCACTAAAGTGCGCCAACAACTAAGCCATAGAGAGCAGTTAAGGGCCGCGGGAGGGACAACTCATCACTTATTCGCTTAGCATTAAATGTCGAGAAGTTCTTGCTTTTCAACTCGTCGAGGTTCTTTTTTTTATGAAACCAAAGCGCTTAACTGAGGGGGAACGTTTCAGAGCGCTTCAGACTCGGGCGGCGGCGGAGCAAGAACAACAAAAGAGATTGGCAAGCACATTTGGCCATGCCGCTTAATTATGCACAGTCAGGCGAAAGGCGGCGAGGGGCCTGGCATCCCCGACAAGCATTTACAAGCGTTCAACATTCAAAAATTTGCACAAAAGCTCAAAGCCATCAACCAAAACCCGACAGGCCCACCCATCCACACACACAGGCACCCACACGGACTGACAAACCAACCTCACCGCCAACTATCAATAACAAAAGCCCCCGCCCCCATCCACGTCATTGCTCCAAAAAATAACTGCGATTCTCGGGTTAGTGATGAGAGCGTGATGAGTGACCGGGAAATAGCATAAGATTGATGGTAAG
>JBAMCP010000295.1:0-51833 GCA_037075105.1 Lissocephala sabroskyi
CATCAAAGCGCCGCTGTCGCCGCCCTCTCGACCAGTTGCTCTTCATCTTTCAATCGGCATCAACAAGTGCGCGACGTCGCCGGGTGGTGTTTTTTTGTTTTATTTGTATTGAAAGCCGTGAGTGTTTTAATTCATCTTGAATATAAATAGTAAATTAATTTAAACTCAAATTAATAATTATGTATGTGCTACAGCAACCACAAGAGGGATAAAAAGAAAAAAAAAACGGTAAGTGCTAGAAATTAAGCTTGTCTCTGTCCCTGTCCCTCTCGCACACACACGCCAACAGGCCCGTTAGGTCGCGCTTGCCGACTGCGTCGTTATCCGCTCGCATCGCCGTTTGTCTATCCACCCGCCTGACCGTTTATCCGGGTTTATCCGTTCAGGCTGCCAGCTCCGATTCTCTCCCTCTCTCTCTCCCCTGCGCTCCTCTTGTAATTTCATAATGTCTGCCCCGTTGCATATTTTTTTTCTTATTTTTTTTAATGTTATGTGCAATTAATGATGAATGCGTATTAATTAAATTCATTAAAATTAACATAAAGCTAAACGGGAAGTCGCGCGAATTTATATCCAACAAAATAAAACAAATGGTAAGTGCGAATTTTTTATTTTAATGCCAATTTTCTTTTATTGCCTTTTCCAATGATGTGCCCTTGCCCATTGTCCCTTCTTCTCTACGGATTACCCATGACTCTCTGTCCGTTGTTTTGCATTTTCCTTTGGCACTACCAGCGGCTCAGGTTATTCTTCTCCCTCAGCAAATCCACATTTGATTATGAAATTTAGTTTTATATTTTTAAGTTATCCGCTAAATGTCGGACGTTCGTAAAATATTGAATCCTAAAAAGGTTTAATTGGGTGGTGATATCGAACTATTTTTATTTTTTTTCCTTTTTCGTTTTGGGAGAGGGTAAATTGCTTGGTGCCTTTAAACTGTTTCCCCTTTAAACTTGTTTGAATATTTGTTTCGTAAGGAATATGGCAAAGTATAATTAAATCTCTTAATTCTCTCTGAATTTTCTATTTATGGCCGCTTAAAAATTAACCGACCTACCGATTTTGTGACCCCAATCGTTGACCTACCAACAAATCGCCTGTGCCATTGACACAGAATTCCCCGCACCCCGAACAAATAATTAAGAAAATCAAAGAGTATCAATATTATAGCGCAGATATTACAAATGTGTATAGTTCAAATTATACCTTCTTCAAAAAATGACCGAGGTTCGGCCAAATAACCGCGTAATGGGCCGGCCCGAGAATAGAGCAGAGAGGTGGCGGGCGGGCGACTGCGCCACTAAAATGAAACCAATTACCAATTATCTACTGTTTTCTATACAAAATTTAACATAATTTGGCTAGTTTTGCCACAATTGTGGCCAGTTGCCAGCTCGAAGTTGGCTGTGGTCAGGGCCAACCGCGCCAGCGAGCAACGAGTGTGGAGCAATTGAGGCCCAGCGCAGCACAGAAAAGCCAACCAAGCCAGCCCGAAGATTATTATTTTGGCTACTGTCTGACGACTGGCAGCTCCCAAAGCTATTTCGCATAATCGAAAGTGATCGGGCCACCGCGGCAGATTTGCCTCAAGTAACGGTCAGTGGTTATGAGCACAGGTTGCCTCGACGTCCGCCTTCACCGCAACCCTCGGGGCGGAATGTATGGGCAAAATATGATTGATGCCAATACCACCAGCCAGCCTGGCTAATACAATTTAAATTTGAGCTAAAAGCCGGGCCACCACCACCACCATCCCCACCACCAGCACTGCTGAAACAATGGCCCAAAAAATAAATGAAAAGCATTCCGTGTATCAGTTCATAGTCTTAACCGCATTTCGCCGGAGGCGTAACACACTCTAAACCGGAAGGGTAATTAACTCACTTTGCCGATCACGCCTTAGCATTCGCAGCAAGCGGACGAAGAGACGGACAGACGGGGCGGATGGATGGGAAGGTGGTAGGGGTCGGTCGGCCGCTTAGATGGATGGCTTACTGAATACCGAGCATTATAAAGCAATAAGTTCCATATTTCTTGTTGGCCTCTCTTGCCCGCAAAGTGATGGATATCTCGCCACGCCATTTATATACAAATGTGTTTCAATTAAATTATTCGCATTTTTTCATTTCGTGCTTCGATCGTCCCAAAACATTCGGTTGAATTGAAGCAGATCGAGGGGATGATAGGGTACGAAATTTACTAAATACGCAAGGGACCCTTGCACATCCATCAGCTATCAATTTCGAAAATGACAATCCAAGTTCAAATTTATTTCGCAAGGCTTGAGTTCTTGAAATGTGATATCCATTAATATGCCGAAAAAGCATATTCGAATATTTCCCGCCACAGATCAAAGGTTTCGGCTTTAAATTTTATACAGTTACCGAAAGATCGAATCCAGATCTCAATTTTTGTTGGTTTACCTCTTTGAGAATAGAATTAGAAGTATTCATCTCGCCATAAGGTGTCTTTTAGAAAGTTCACGAGACTCTCTCATTTGATTCCATTCGGATTATATTCCTAGAAATCCTGCAAAATATTTACTCCCCCTAAAACTCATTTGGTTTTTTTTTAACAGTTTTAATTTAATTTGTAATGCGTTTTCTTTGTGTTTTGGTGAATGTAATTGTATAAAATCTGCTTCGTTGAGAATTGCAATAGTTATTACTATAAATATTTAAAAAATAATTGCAAATACATTTAAATAATTACACTCGTCCTTCTCGAATGCTGCTGGAATAATTTGAATATCGAAAATTAATGTAAACTGCGGTCTATGTACACCTCGAGCACGCTGATGTTTTCGGACATCGACAGGCGACTACGAGACTTACACATATATAAGAAGTACAGTTGCTACACGTGTAGTAAGTATTGGATTACAATATAGGTAATAATAGTGATGTTATCGGTAGGGGGGATTGGAGGTTAATATCATTATTGAAAGTACACTTCACCGTCTTTTCCATTGATTGCATAACTACACGTAGAAATTCTATACTGTTTTTAGGCTGCTTAGTATTATCGGATATCTAAGAAAAATGCGTCTAGAATAACGGTAAACTACTTAAACTAAATTCCCTCTCGGAGGCACGCACTTAAGTAAAGTTTTTTTTTTTTGAAATTCTCATCGATCGATTTCTTATTCTAAATGTGTGTGGTGTTGTGTGTGTGTGTGTGTGCGGGTGCTCAAGCCCACAACCGATTATCTCAACCATCTGATAGCCGAAACAATAATGCTCGAAATATTTCACAATGCAAACGGGCAGATTGCGATTGCGATTTCGATGGCGATTCCGATGGCAATCAAGGCGCACAATTCAATTACATTCAAATTACTCTAAATTACAAGACCAACGGCCACAGCGGCAACAACAACAGCGATAGGAAACAAACGACAGCACCGAAAATCCCCACAGACTCAACTAAATGGCTGGCCTGCAGGCTGCCCCGCCTCGAAGGGCGGCTCTCGATTGCATTCAAGAGCGCACCTCGTTGGCTGCATTGTTGCCGTGGTCGCTGCCGGTGCTTTTGTTGCTGTTGCTGTTGATGCTATTGTTGTTGTTGTTGTTGATATTGTGGGTGCCATTGGCCAGGTCTTTGGCGGGGCCAGTCTCCGCTCGCTTCGACACGGACAGCTGATCATCGCTGCCCGAATAATCCTCGGTATCGCAGTCCGCCCCCGCCAGACTGGTGGGCGTGTAGACGCGGCTCATAAACGATCGGATGCCATTCAAGTAGGTCTCCTCGCGGTCGGCCTCATTGGAGGAGGGCGAGTCGTTAAATCCGAAGGTGCCAGTGGCGTCCGCCTCATGTTTCTTCAGGTGCCGATCCAAGTTAGTCTGCTGGCCAAAGCACCGTTCGCACAGATGACAGCGGAACGGTCGCTCTTTGTTGTGAATGTTGCGCACGTGGCGCTGCAGGTTCGACGAGATGCTGAAGGACCTTTCGCAGTACTTGCAGGTGTAGGGCTGCTCGCCGGTGTGGGTGCGCAAATGGCGCGTGAGATTAGCGGACCGGGGGAAGACCTTTTGGCAGTACTTGCAGGTGTATCGGTCCTTCAACTTCCCCGAAGGCGTGGTCAGCGGCCCATTGGTGGCGGCGGCCAGGCTAACAACGCGCAGGGCCTCGCAGATATTTGGGTCGGCCGAATACGGCGCGTTCACTAGGCAGGCGGCGGCGGCCTTCTGATGCTTCAGGCCGTCGCTGGGTGGGGCGGGTTCAAAAGTGTGCCGCCCGCCTATTGGGCCTAAAAAAGGAAACGGGCGTTGCGGGAAACAGGACAGGTAGCGTGACCTCATCTCCTCGAAGAGCGGGTGCACGGCCCTCGGGCGTAGCATGGCCGGTGAGGCCCCTAAGGGCGAGGCAGCTGCTCTCTTCGCGGAGCTCCTCATTTCGACTCCCGTGCTGGCCGGCGACGGCGACGGGGTGGGGCTGGGCGAGGCGGTAGGTGTGGGCGTGGCTGTGGGCGTTGGTGTGGGACTACTGCCCTTATAGGATTGCCGCGAGGTCGATGATTCCCCGGAGCTGTGTGACTTGTTCAGCTTTGCCGGCTTGGCCTCCCCCTCCAGATCGTTGTCCAGGACAGGGCTGGGCGAGGAGGCATTGGCCATCAGGAGTGGAGAGTCTTCCACATTGCGGCGCTTGCTGCTGACACTCAAATCCAAGGGCAGCTCGGCTCCCGACCGCTTGCGGCTCTCAAGTTGCTCGTGGGGCGGCGTGCTGATGATGTCAATAGACTTCTAGAGAGGGGAGCATCAAAAGGTTAATCATTATAATGAAGCTAATGAGGCTTTTATTACTTACCCAATCCTCATCAGCTTGGGGAAGAGGACTGGTGGAGGGCTCTAGTTCCTCGTCGGGCGCGTCGTCCTCTTCATCTTTGGACTCCACGGGCTCGGTCTTCAGGTCGATGGTCATAGAGTTCGAGTCGTCCTCAGACACACTGAGTCTCTGTTCCGACTTTAGTGACTTGACCGGTGAAGCCGTCCCCAATCTGTCTTGGGCGGACTTCAGGTCCGTCTCCAGGGCATCTATCGGGCCTCCAAATTGTAGTTGTTGGCGAAACACTTCACCCGGGGAGGCCAAGGGCGGCATGCGGCCCATGTCCAAGCCGGCGTTCGGAAAGAACAGCGGAAAATTGGCCGGCAAAGGATTCTGGGCGAAAATACCCTGCAGTCCGTAGGGTGGAAAGGCCGGGAAGAAAGGCGGTCCATTGCGGAACATAAGAAACGGATTCGGTGGTGTGGCCATCGGAACTTGTCCTGCACTCTGTGCTCCTCCTCGTCCAACCTCCAAATCTCCACCCTTGAGGTGTGTGTGGTGGCCCGACTGATTCGAGTGGGCGAGCACAGTCGCTGACTGGGCCGCGGGTGGGATATGAGTGGACGTCTGCTGCTGTTGCTGCTGCAGGCGACTATGCTGGGCCCGAAAGTTGCCAGTAGAGTCGCAGAACTTTTTGTGCTTGGACAGACTGGTGACTGTACTAAAGCTCTGGCCGCACTTGGGGCATTTAATCTGCATGCGGCAGTCGGCGTGCATCCGCTTGTGCCGGCAGAGGTTCGAGAATTGGGTGTAGGCCTTGAAGCAGACCTCACAGGCGAAGGGTTTGACCGAGGAGTGGATGTGCTGGTGCTGCTTTAGGCCGGACGAGGTGGCGAAGGTTTTGCCGCACTCCGGACACGGATGACTGCGAGCTCCGACGTGGTAGGCGCGAATATGACGCTGTAGATTCGATGGGTCACAAAATACCTGAAAATAAAAAGCACGGAAGCCAAAACGGCGGAAAGAGACAATGAGTTTCGGGGTTCAGAAGACAAACGGGCGGTTGGTCGGTCGGTCGGCTGAGTGATCGGTGACTGCTCTGGTTGTCGGTGTTCGAGCGCTTAATGGGCAACGCCTCGCTGAAGCACACGAAACGAAACAAAATGAAACTGAAATTAATCAATCATCTGCTAGGCAGCCTCCTAAACGGATCCGGCCAACAAGAAGCCCAAAAGATTACGCAAAACTCTAACAACAACCGGAGTAACACCTCCTCCACCATCTCTCTCAATCCATCCACCCACACCCGAGCTGAGGCCGAGACAACAACCAAACACCTTCGTCAATTATGAGCATCGATTGTCATACCCTAGGATTCCCGTAAGTACCCCCTTTGGCGTAAGCCCCGGTCGCGGCATTTGTCAGCCGGCTGCCCCTGTACGCAATGACAGATGGATGGAGGTATCGCCAGTCCCACTTCAGTTTTGGTACTTCAAACTTGATTTTCGAACGGACCAACGGTCGGACAGCCACCCCCGCCAACGTTGCCGCCTCATCTCTGGCCTTTACGAAACTGTTATGCCTAATCATGCTGTCATAATGCGCTACGAATTCATATCAAACGATGATCGAAACAGCCTTTTTTGTCTCTCTGCACAAACTCAAGCGAGCGAGCGAGCGGGCGGTTGGTCGCGCAGGCGCGCGTGCGGTGCGCCAAGTCACCGCCGCTCGCTCCATCGCTCCATCGCCACCATCGTTCATTCCTTGGCATAGCGACATACAAGAATAGCTCGTGCTATAACTACATCAAATGGATTAGATTCAACTACTCTCCGAAAAGGCGAAAAACCACAAAAGCCCGAAACAACGACGACTGCGGCGGGAGGCTGAGACGCCGACGCCAACAACGACAACGACGACAACGGCAAAGGCAACAGCAACAACGACGGAGACGGCGACGGCGACGGCGATTGGTACTAAACAAAAGCGATTCCAACAACGCTTCACAGTCATCGCTGGCAACAACAACGAGTCCAACTCGACATCAGCGTCGGCGTCGAATAAGTTTGGTCGTCAGAGGTTTCTTTGCCGCGGTGTGGGTGTATAGGCATCCAGTCCAGGGCAGCGCGAAGAAGAGAAAGGGGAGACAGCAGGGAAGGCCAGCGAACGGAGCAGAGTGAAGTGGGCCAAGGTGTTGATTTGTTGCCTGGGTTGCCTGACTTGCATTGGAATGCGCACAAGCGTCCGCTCCGCCCCGCTCCGCGCTTTGCGTCGATCGCGTCGATCCTAAGGGTCAGTTGACTTCAGCTGAAGGAAGTGAAGCCCTCAGATTACCTTTCACCTTTCAGAGGACGCTCTAGGAAGCTAAAAGCAAATTCGTCCTAGAGCCAACTGTATTCTTTTCTCTCTCTCCCTCCCTCTTGGGTTGTTTCGGGGGTCTTAAGTCGAAAAACTTGTAGATCCATGGCAAATCCCTTTGGAAACGCTAATCCCAGCCGTACGGCTGCTTAGGCCTCTAACAGAAAAGCTGACAGCTGAACGACGACGACCACGAAGCGAAAGTCTGCCCTTTTTTGTAGTGCCCTCTGTGGTTGTTGGACACTCAAAGTACACTTCCAAAGATCGATCATCATTTGTTTAGCTTCAGTGGCTCCCGTTTATGTCGCTGTCAGGCGGCGTCCCTGTCCCCGATCGCCCGATTGCTCGATTGCTCGATTCCCCGATCATCGACCACCGATCACCTCCCCGGGTAGCCACGTTGCGTGCTACTTGCATGCCACCGAAACAATTACAGAGCGCTAAGTAAACTAACTGTAATGCCAAGACAGAGACGGCCGATTGAAATACCGTTTTGGGGTTAAATGGAAAAAGGGAAATCCGAAAAAGAAAAAGCCCGTCGATGGTCAGGCGAGCGACCGCAAGATTGTAATCAACATGCCATTAAAACATCTTTGGAAGATGTCGAAGCCTCGCGATGACAATGACGAAGTGCGATGCATGGAACGAATCGTCGGGACGGTCAGACAGACCGACGATGGATGGACCGCTTAGCCCTTTAATTTGGCTTTTATTTTTGGCATTCAAATACGGCCAACCGAGGCTTCGGTCGGATTGCGTTTACAATAGAAATTCCCCGCCCGCTCGCCGGACGAACGATCGCTTAAGTGTTTTGGATGAGTACACGCCCTGATTTCGTCTATTAAGCCCTCTTCGAGCACGCGCGGCTCGTACCGGCCAGCCGGGTAATTCAAGAGTCGGCGGCAAAGAGCCCGCGGCTATTGATCTCCCAGAAATCAAAAGTCTTTTTTGACCGACCGACCGACCGATCGCTTTGATTCGATAATTAATGACTCGATCATTCAGATCCAATCCGATCAGAAATCTACTCTAGACTCACCTTGCTGCAGTTTTCACAGGAGTATTTGCGTATGTTGTCGTGGGCGATGGCGCCGTGCTTGATCAGCAAAGGACGATGGCAGAATCTCTGGGCGCAGATCTCGCAAGAGAACTCGCCGTGCTTGAAATGATGAGCTCCCACCAAGTGATCGTCAAGGCTGCAAAGACAACAAAGAACGGAAAGTGCGCATTAGTTTTCTGGCAAGCACGGAATTGCCGGTCAAATCGCCAGGACAAATCAGTGAGCGGTGGGTGTGTCAGGTGTGGCAATTCACACGCCCACTCGGCTGATGGGCCGGCGGATTGACGACGGTTTATTTGTTGTTGGCCCGCTCGGCGCGTCAATTAGTCAAATGATGTTCAATATTTAATATGCACGGTGGCGATAAGCGATCTTGGTTGGCCACCTGGCCAATGGAGTGGCTTCGTTGCGTGCTCGCTTTTGTCCCCATGGCGGGGCGTCCTTGATGTCCCCCAGTCGACTTTCCCCTGCCGTCCACCAGATGATAATCGCGGGCAAATAGAACCCGACGTGTGGGTGGAGCGAGTAGAGTTTCCCTGTCATCGGGGCGGTCTGGAAGAGTTGACAGATGGACAGTCGGGCGGTCGGACAGTTGGGCTGTGGGCGTCTCAACCACCGCTGTGGAAAGCTCTGCATGTCGAAAATCAGATAAATTGCAAAGCTGGCCGCACTCTCCATCGACTTGATGGCCAGGCATTTGGGACACGCAGAGCTTCGCCAGTTGCCTTCCCCGCCTTTCACATAATGCAAAATTCAATAAATCACCCAACTTTGATAAACACTGACCAGGAACTGGCCACTCAGCCCTCCGCCCCTTCATGCTATCATCACCAAATCACAGAGGGCCCTTCAACTACCCGCAGTCCCTCGCGTGCCCTGTCGCCCCACTCGACCCCACGACATTCCACTTGTTTGCCCATTTATTCATTACAACGCCAAACAATTGTAAATACGATACTAAAGTTTTGCATTAGCGGACGATTTGTGGCTGCCGTCAGGTTGTCCGCCCATCCCTCTCTCTCACTGTCGCTTCTGATAGCTAATGAACGAGTGTCAAGGGCCGACAGATCTCCTGGGACCACAGATCTATTGGCCATCGAATCACTCTAATCACTCTCAGCCCCAAAGGGGCACTTTCTGCCGACGGTCCGCCTCTTCGGGCCTAATGGCGCTTTTATTGGCCTCATCGCCGTCACCTGAGCCACCTTGGCCGCCGGCTTTTAATTAAGATCTCCCCAAGCACAGTGCCATTTAGGAACAGTCTTAATCTTTTTTGGATTGATGAATCTTAAGGACTAAGGAGTCTTTGAACTTACCGTTCCAAATCGGGGTAAACTTTATCACAGACTTCGCAGCGAATGTCGAAACCGTTTTCGTCGTCTATGAAATCGTTGTCCGCCGAACTGATAAGGGAGTTCTTCTTCTCCTTAGAGAACTCGTCGCCACTGTACAGAGATCCTGCAAGAATAACAGAGGAAATTGTTAAAAAGATCCTCCAAAAGTTGTTTGCTTCCTATATCCTATTTCTTTATAAAAGCTCACTCACTTTATTCAGAAATCTGTTCACTTTTAAATGGTTTTAGTTTTTAAGCGTTCACTTTATATTGTGTGTGTGGCAGTTGTTAGATTTGAGGGGACTTCCGAGGGAGGGAGAAGGAGTCGAGCAGACCGATGAGCTGACAACCTTACGGCTTCGCGTTTGGAGAACAAGTGTGTCGCTGTGGGTGCTTTGGTCAGCGAGTTAATGTTTTTGTTTACCCGCTAACAATCCGCGGAAGGACTCGCCAGGACGAACTGACATATGACCCATACAGTCGCGCATACGCACACACACACAACTGCAAACACGCAAACACTTAACACAAAATTGGTAGCTGCCCGCAGTCGCCAACGGAGCGGGCCAAAAGCCATGGGCCGCATTAAATCGTGCCCACTCATAGAGCTCTCGGTCCGCTTGACGTTGAATAGATAATTGTCCGAAATGAAAGTAAGCCACCCCGGCCAACCACCGAGTGACAATTCCGAGGGGAAATGTCTGTCGTCGGCACCAAAAGGCCAGCAGGTGACACACACACACGGACAGGAGCAACAGCAGCAGCCCCTTGCCAAGTGCAAGAATTCGACCATCTAAGGGATGACGACGACCACGACCAGGACTACGACGACGACGACGATGACGACCCAAGATTATGCAGGAAAATACATCCACAGCGACGGGGGTCAATTGAGCACGCCACCCCGCTGCCGGTGGTATTTTGTGGTTGGTTCCGTTGGACTGATTTCGTTCGTAAAAGTCATATAGCACCTTCCCGGGTCTCACAGGTGTTGCCTCTCAAGGCGAGTGACCACCGCAGGACGGGGTGAGTTGCGTTCGGCATACTCCGTTCTTCCCTCACTCTCTCTTTCACTCTTAGGCGGGCGCACACGCTGATGAATATGTATGGGCCTTGGTAATTGCATGGCCAACAACAGGGGGCACGGCCGCCTTGCTGCTGCTTGGGTCAAAAGTTAATTTCCAGCGTGTGCAATATGGTAAACAGGGAGCATAACACTGACACTGCCACTGAAGATTCCCACGAACTCCTTGGGCCAATTCACTTGAACTTCAACGCCACCACCACCACCAAACGACCCTTCTGCCCGGCCCTCTATCGCGCCCATAGAGCGCAGAAAGATAGGACACCGTGGGATCCGCGGTGTGCCAAATGGCCAAGTGGCAGTGAAGCAAGGAAGCCTCTAGACCATAAGATAATGTCAGTTCTATAGGAACTGTGAGAATTTAGAAAATCCTTCGTTATCCGGAAAATATCATGAATCTTAGTTCTTTGCTTAATTTGAAATAAGCACAGAAAACCTTCTTGTTCTCAGTAAGAGAGCCCGAATAGGATACTAGGATATTTAAGGCTCAAATGAAATCAAGAGCTTTTGTCAGATGTCTGTGTCCTTTTAGTTGATGGGTGTGTTGGCTGGGCTTTTATTTCTTTATTGAAACCATGTCCATTATCCCTTCTAGCGCTTAAAATATTTGAAGGGATTTTTGGTTCGTCTTCCTATCGAAATTTGTGGTGATCTATATTCTTAGTTGATTCTTACTGACTATCTCATTATTTGGGACTGCCTGAGTCACCGCACCGGCTGGTTGGCTTGATAGGTCCTGTTGCCATAGATCACTGCCAAAATTAGCTGGATCCCCCGTGGTTGTCCCGGGGATTTCTCTATCAATCTTATTAATTTCTTTTTATCAATCACAACCACGTTGCCATCTCGGCAGGCTGCACAATCCTTTCACGCCTTTCACCAGCCACCGGGTAACCCACCAGCCAAAACAAGTCACCGCCGGTCTCGTCCGGCGAGTTCTCCCCAAACAGCTGTCGCCTGCCGGGCTTACTGACGGCTGCCGCTCTCGTCCGCTGGCAGAATTGGCAAGCAGATTGATTTACTCCCCGGCTCAGCTGACAATTCAATAGGAGGCATTGTCAGGCGGCGGCGGGCAGTTTTAAAGTCTCTCTAATCCAGGATACACCCAGCCAGCCAGCCTGTGGATAGAGTGAATTCTCTGACATGCCAATTACATAGAAGGGAGCAACCCGCGCCGGGAGATCTGACCCTGAAGTCAGAACGGCAGACCGAGGCGTCGTTCGGAAGCCCGAACTGTTGACAAATGATTGATTGAATTATTTACACCTTACAACTTGCAAAAAAATACTAAGATCCGCCTGCTAATCGATTTGGCAGCCAGCAACCCGCCCGGGCTGGCCGGACGGGCAATCCAAAAAAGGGTTAGCTGGCGGGCCCAATTGGCCTTTCGATTGTTTTTGTCGTTATATAAAAACAGCGACAAGCACTCCTAATGATTCCTAAACTGACATACGATCATCGTTTGGCAGAAGACAGCCCAATGGCATTGGCAACGGGTCTATCGAGTCTGCCGCCCGCCGTTTGCCGTCGACCGACCAACCGACTCTCAATTTTTTGGTAGCTAACTCGGCATAACATGGAAGCTCATTAATCATCTATCAGCTATTGTTGGGGACAATGTGTCACGGGGTGTGGGTCTGTAGGTGCGGAGAGGGTGGCCCGACTTTGTGACGGTCCGAGTTTAGTAGAGATTTCGATTTCGGCAGCAGCGGCGGCATCGGCGACGCCTTCGGTGGCTTTTTGATTTTGAACTGGGCATCTGAGTTTGGCGTGTGTTCAGGCAGATAATGTCAACTGGGGCTGGGGTGTGTGCGTGTGTGTGTGTTTAATTGGTTGATTGGTAATTGAAGGAGGCCATAACGAGCGGTAATCTGAAAGGCATCGTCTTGAATTGGCTTAGCCTTTTGTCTTCTATTTGAAGTTCAGCAACGGAAAACGCCAGGGGAGCGGCCCCACAAAAGACACAGAAAATAATGCGAGGAAAGATATTTCGAAGGTCCCCGAAACTACTAACCCGACAAGAAATATAGCCAGGAATGTAGCAGCCGAATTTGAAATAAGTATTTAAAAGTTTCTATGCTAATTCTTCGTAGGTTGTTCAAATTGAAGTTCTCGTTCTCTCTTAATTTGAATTCTACAAGCTGTGACGATTGGTTGGTCATTTTGGGTTGAATTAAATATAGAGCAAAAATCTGCCTATATCTTTAATTGATTTTCTAACTTATTTGTATCGTTCTTAAACAACAAATCCCCAATAAAATTCTTCAAAATGAGGAATTCTGTATTGTAAATTGAGCGACTCCAAGTTCTCTCGGAATGGACAAGATTCCAACATTTTTATAACCCTATGATCTAACTCTTATCAATATTGAAATAGTGTTGGGTCTATATTCATGTCAGTACTTTTAAAGGCCCTAAATTGTTTTAGTCAAATTAAGTGGTACATTCTAAAATCGAACATCCTAAGATTTTACCGCCCATTTCGGAAGGAAAAATCAATAGACAAAAGTCAACCTAATTTATAGTCGCCGAAGAATTCGTATTCCCATTATTTTTGAAGTCTGCAAAGGGACTCCTAAATTAAGTGATCTGACGAATAATAGAGTTTGTCTCATTATCCCATCATATACTTTATTTAACAGAATATATAGAAATATCCCTCTTATTTTCTTGCGAATAATTGGTCTTATCTTCCAAACTTTTCCCCTAAAGTTAAGAAGGACCAATAGAACATTTAAGGGACTTTTATGATAATAAGAAATGGGAAAGATTATCTTTCAATTGAGCCGAGAGTCGTCTTAAAGCAGAAAAAGGTCAAATCGAAGGAGCGGCCGGGCACTCTATACTTTTTGAAACTTTAAAGCTGAAACTAAAAAAGGAACTGCAATTCAATTAAGCACACTTTTAAAGGCTTGAGTGATTTTTGCCTTTCAAGGAAAAGATCCTTTACCGCAGAAAGAAGAAGAATTAAGTCACCCCCTAGACTACTAACTTCTGCCCCTTCTCCACACCCCTGGCATCCTGGCATTAATTTATCCTGTCCATGACTGCCATATGCTGCCATTTGAGTCATTCGTGTCGGGATCTTGGTTTCCCTAGTTTCTTGCGCGGGCAGTCGGCCGTGACTTTCATGTGGAAACTTGGATGGAAATACGTTAAAAGTCGAGCAGCAAATGGGACAGGTGTCCTTTTCGACGGTCGGTTCCTTATGGGAAACTGGGAACCGAGCGAGTTGGCAGTTGAGGTTCGGGCCAGCGTAATTTATGCATCACGCAACGAGCCAAAGTCAAATTCGGATCAAAAAGGGAAAACATGGAAAGCATTTCTAGATCGGCGATATCAAAAAGCTGCCAGCTTAAAACGCCAGGACTCTGCCAAATGAGCCGTCATAAATCCCACATGTTTATACGCAAACACGCAGCGGCCTCGCCGGCTGCTCGCACACCCGGATTAGGATTAAATCGGGCGACGTGTGCCACACACAACAACAACAGCAATATCACTGCCAGTATCTGCCAGGGGTGTCGCGCTGATGGATCTCTAATGAAATTATCAAACATTTTAATAACAAATGAAAACATGTGCGGTTGCCGCATATTGCACGGCCGCTTGGGCGCATGCGCGGGCACAAATTGCCCGTTTAGGGTGCAAGTCAGTTAGCCAGCATCCCTTGATGGGGCGACCGCCTGGGCGTGGGCAAAGGGGTGCATGCGCAAGCAATCAGCCCTTATGGCCCAGCCTGTCCTGATCCTGGGCTATCGCATTGCAGAATCGCGGGGCTCGTGCCGTCGGCCCGGACACGCGTGTTAATTGCCTTCCGCCGCGACTCGATTATTGTCGGTCAGGGCAATCAGTGACTTAGCGCTACCCGCGTGCGTCTGCTGATTTTAACGAAAGTTTTCCCCGAAAGTGTTTCCAACCGCACTCACCGTTATCGCGATCGCTGCGATCATCGCTGGGTAATGAGCTCCCCCCGTTGCCGCTGCCGGCGGCTGCGGCGGCCAGGGCCGCGGCACTGCCCATCATGAGGCCGCTGCCCATTCCGGCGGCGTTCAGGAAGCTCTCGCTGAACTCGTACGGTGTCCTTTGGCGGCCGTCCATGATGATTTCGTCGCCAGCATTTATGTCCCGATTCGTTTCGTACCACAGCTGAAGGCGGGAGGGGTAATTCGAGAGTTTAATTGCCATTTGTTTTCGATTTTTTTTTTAACGGGTCACTTACATAGCCGGCGATGATGAAGTTTTTTAAATTAGCCTCTTCGGGTTCGTCGGTCGGGGCGGTCCGAATTTTCCGCAGCCACGTGGCCACATCGGGCAAGGGCTCGAGCCAGCCGTGGAAATGGGGGCCGGCAATGACCTAATCAAAAAAAAAAAAGTTTATTAAATTAATAAATCGATGAATTTGATAAAATTTCTCACAAAAAGCAAACAAAAACACGCTACGGTGGCGCCATCTAGCGATGGCTGAGGGCGTAAGTGTTATATGTGGCTGCTATCCAAGACGCAAACCCGCCTGGCGAACTGTTATACCAGCAACACCATTTAAAGTAGTAGAAAAAGTAGTGAAACACCGGAAAGTGGAGTGGAATTGGCAGCCTCCCCAGCCTTCGCCAAGGTCAAGCAGCCCAAATAATCACAGCGAACCAAGCGACAGGCAAATATTCAGCCCCTCGAGCGTTGCGCCGTCGCACCCACACCAACACACACACACACAAGCACACACATATGCTAGCGGTTAAGTGGGAAACAAAACTTTCGTTACCGCCGTCATCGTGGTTTTTGTTGTTGTTGTTTTTGACCACTCAACGAATTTGCGTATGCGCAGCGCCACCGTCGCAACCGCCACCGCCACCGCCGTCGTCTGGGCAGCCGCTGCGGCGCTCTTGTCTATGAATTCACTTGGAAAAACGGCGTTTCACATTTTAATTTTTCTCATATTTTTTTGCCATTTTTTTATTTACCGGCGCGCGTTTCGCTTTATTAAGTGGTCCACGTGTGTGCGTGGTGAGTGCACGGCGGCTGAGTGGCCGGGTTCCAGCTCGAGGGCGTGGCGGGGCAGCTGAGAGCTGCACGCTCCAGAAATTAAGTTAACAAGATTCAAGTGAGCGCCGCAAAAAAAAAATGAACTGAACTCGGCAGAATTTTCTCGTCGCGAACTGCTCAATTTTCTAGGATAATTGGAAGGCCCGGGAGAGAAAGAGTTCGTGATTCATTCACGGCATTCACCAAGCTGCAGGATCTTCGATTATTGATCGTTTCAGTCGGCACGCCAAATAGCGAGCCAGACAGAGAAATGAAATCAATGCAGAATCAACTTTCCAAGCCGTCAAGCAAACGGAAGTTCTACAGCCAAGACGTTAAATGGTTTAGGCCATACATTTGAAATATTTTGAATTTGATTCCGAGGAAGTACAGTTTCGTCTCTTTGGTACGCGAACTGCCCAACTGTCCGCACCCTTCTATTCTAACAATCAGACTTCGACTGGCAGACCGGCAAAATAGCCCAAAATTGAAAGATTAAGAAACGGAAACTGCAACACGAAACAGCCACTAAAGATAAGATCACCCCGAGATGGTTGGACAGCCGGACAGTTGGACAAAAGTCTCCGTGGAGGGACAGCAATTTGAGGCGAGTGTCGTGCCATTTGATTGTCTGGCTAATCCTCGGCGCAAAGCAGAACAGAACGGAAAAGAACTAAGTAGAGCAGAACCCACAGAACAGGACAAAAAGATAGGCCTGGCAGAGCTACTGGGCTGCTGCTCATAACTTTATTAATAAAAAGGAGCTGAGGCGTCCTTTCTGAGCGAAAAAAAAACACGAAGCAGTCAATGGGCAAGGAAAATATTTACGCGCCAGAGATAATCTCGAAGTGTTGGGTTCGGCAATTCACACCCGAGGCGGACTGGGTGACAAAGCAGCCTCGAATTGCCTGCCGACTGGCAGATAGGACGCCAGGGACACACACAAGGATATGAATGCGGCCAATGTATCTGTCAAAACGGAAATGTGAACGGTGGATCATCCGAAAAAGGATCAAGATCACCGAGATCTGTGTGGCTCGAGTGGAGGCCCAGGTAGCCGGAGACAGACGACCGTCTGTCTGTCTGTCCGTCGGTTTTCGCAATTGTCAGGACGCAGGCGCGATAATTTGATTGGATTGTCTGTCCGATGGCGGTTGTGAGGAGGGACGGACAGTCGAACGCGTCAGTTGACTGACTGACTGACGGCCCGGGCCTGCTGGGCGACAATCAATCGAAGGGTTCCCAAGCTAATTGGAATCATCAGCCGGCCTCAACTTAAGCCTCATTTAGGGTACTTTCTGTGTGGATTTGAGAGCCGAGAGCCTCGGAAATTAGTCCTGGTCGCAGGATTAGGACAACCCCGAATTTGACTGACAATGGCCGATGCCTGCGTGGATCGCTTCCCGCTAATCAAATCCGTTTCCAATCATTTGATTTTCCCTCCCAACAAAAGCGGCCCGGAAAAAATGTGCGACAATTTTTGCACAATTTCCACCCAAAAACTGCAATGAACTTTGATGGGATTAAATTACCAAACGGTGGAAATTCGACCCGTCCAAACCCAAAATTGAACCACATGGGAAAGGCTTAGGTCCTTCACTCACCTCCCAGGCCAAATGCTGGTCCGTCGGCTCCTGGCACAATTTGACAGGAAAGGGCCCGTACCGCGTGCCGCGGCGCAGATGTGTCTTGGCAAAAACGCCATTATCACGAATATCCAGATCACAGTCACGTATGCGCAGGCGCGTCATCTCCAAAAGGAAGCGCTCCGCCTGCAATTTGTCGTTGAAGAAAGGCTCCATGCTGTGGGAGGCGCCGGCACTACCGCTCGAGCTTAACAGGTGCTGGTCAAGTCTCAGTCCTGAGACTTCCCCAACTGATGCAGCTGAGGTGGCCAAAGGATGTTCGTAGTCTCCGGGGATTCCTGGGGGCGGCGCTGGTTCCACCGGCCTTGTGCTGGCTGTCAAGTGTGTGGGCGGAGTCGCAAACGCCGGCGCCCCAGCGCTGAGGTCCAGCTGATGATGATTGTGGTGGTGGTGGTGGTGGCGCACCACACTCTGCTCGTAGTCGTCGCCGCTAGAGCCCGAACCTGCAATGAACAAGACAGATATCAGATATGAGCCAATGACGTTCGTTCCGCCACTCGAGCCCCCCAAATCCGCGACGTGATAAGTGCAGAGGCAAGCTGACAAGTCAACAACACATTTGGCACTATCTAGTCAGGCCCATCGTTTGATGAGGTTGTCTTTCCCTTTTTGCTGTGGTAATTGCCCATCGCCACTCGAGGCGACAAACTGATTGACAGTTGGGGCGGTGAAGCTCATTAATCGCCAGCCCATCGCTTGGCCAACTGACCATCCTCAAGGAGGCCGGTATCTGGGCGGGGTAATCTAAACTCACCAGTGAAACCGATCTAGGGAGGCCTGGGAATTTGTTCTCTTTTACGTTCAAAATCAAAATATTTATCAGAAAAGGAGTCCCTTCTCGTCCACGAGACGTTCTCGACTAAGGAGATCAGATATGATAACTGAATCTCAAAGTCAACCCAGGGCCGGCCTGACGTTTAAGCCAAAGCAATTTGAGTCTATAGTTTTGGTAAAATTATGTAGCAATATTTACCAGGAAACCATGGCTCACTGAATATTTGAGCAGTTTTAGGATCGATTTAATTTCTGTTGAGCTGAGAATCTTAAAATTATATTGATTCAGTTCTGTTCCAATCTAACCTTTCGTCTATATGGCCCCCGTATTGATTTGACCTCTCCAGCCACGTTTTTTAATTTTTAAAACAATTCTTTTGGTTTTTCATTATTTAGCAAAAACGATTTGACTTGAGGTCCCAAAATAATATTTCCAATATAAAGGGATTAAATTAACCGCGAGTCGTAAGTATCTCAAAGTCGCTGGGTTGCTTTCTTTCTCTTTTATTTTCTAATCGACGCTTGGGTCTTTCTCCATTTGACGAAATAAGAACCCTGCACTTTATTTATTTACTGAGGGGGAGTGGATAAGTTGTTTGTTGCTTTTGGGTTGTTTGTATCGCCGCCCAATTTAAACACTTCAAACTTAATCGTAATTTGAGCTGTTAGACAAAAACTGACAACCGCGCCAGGTACAGAGCACAGGGCCTCGCAGATAACAAGAACCGCTGCCAAGCCGAAGGTCCCACCGCCCGCTGACCACCAATAACACCAATAACAGGTCCGTATCGCATTGTCGACCAATTCGGGCTGGCAGGCGATAAGTATTCGCTGTGTAAGCAAACCGCAGGCACTTAACCACCGCGAGGGCCAACAAAGGGCGGACGGACGGGACGGGATCTCTCACAAAACTGACCAATTTCGCACATCCTTTTGGGCAGAACGGTAATCCGACCTGGCACACGTTGTTTGCCGCGTCGGCGTGGGATCAGTCGGCCTCGCACGGACCAGCGAAAGCGGACCGTCAAGTGGACCGTGTTAACCCGCCGACAATCGCACCTCCGGCGACCACCACTCGAGCCACCAAATCCTTGAACAGATCTGCCTCAGCGCAGCTCCAGCTGCTTCTGGTGTAATTGGTTTCTCATCGTAATCAACGGTGATTATCGCCTAGCAGATTGTTTTAAATTCTCAAGGTAGAGCTCCTCGCTTGGGGCAAACGGTAGCCGAATACCAAGAGCTGGGTCTTTAAATGTTTATTTTGTTAGTAATTTTCACCAACAGATTTTTTGCATACTCATAGGAAAAGGAATTGTACCGAACACGAGTGCATCGCCTCCGATGACTCAATAAAGAATTCCACACATATTCTGTCTGGAATGTGGGCATGTCAGGTGTACACAAAGAGGAGAATAAATTAGGAGAAAGGTATTAAGTTGGATTCGAAAAGGCTTTAATAATTGTATTATTAAAGATTTCTACGATCCACTCAAATCTAAGTAATTATCTAGGCTGTTCTTTGCAAGTTCTTTGCTATTCCAAAATACTTTTCTAAACCAGATTGCCGGGTCTTCAGAGTCTTTAAACATGATCCGTTTTTCGCCTCATTGAGAATGGTTCGAAGACGTTTCTTAATAAATTGACTCAATCGTCAATAAATGTTCCCTCACTAGGAAATATAAGATTTATGAAAACATCATAAGACTTTGGTTCCTTAACCCTTACAATTGAATTAGAATTCCTCCTTACACTTGAATTTTCCTTTTATAAACACCCTGAATTGTTTAATTTAGTTGACTTTAATTTTCAATCTAATCCCAAAACATATAAAACTGAAATCGTCTTGCCAAATTAATATGAAAAATTCTTTCAGAAGAAGACGATAAACAAATGTGCAGTCAGTGAATCTTTTACTTTAAATTCCAATTGATATTATGAGTGGTGTCGTCGTGTTGAAAGTTCAATGAAAGTTTGAAGCGATCATTTGATAAGCCCAATTTCAACCGAAAACCTAAAGAGTTTCCGTCAATACTTTGTGAGGTGGAGTTTCGATTCAATTCCATATAATTCGAGTTGAATTTCAACTCATAATCTTGAGACACTCGAGAGGCAGTCAAAAGTATTTTTTTAGCTGATATTCCGCTCGCGACTGATATCCCATGAAAGATAAATCTACTCGGTTTCAGCAGATAAAGCCAAAGGTATTATTTGCATTCGCTTCGCTCTAAATTCGCCCAGGCCGCAAATGTTTTTTGACTCGCCATATTGAGTGGCATTCAGCGCAACTCCGCAAGGAGTCCATGTGTCTTTCTATCTGTGTTCGAATTCCTCGACGTGAAACCGAAGCCCCTGATAAGCCACAGATCAAAGTCACAAACCTGATATAACATATCGATCGAATAACATAATGGACCGTCAACGGGGCTCGGCTGGCTTTCCTTGAATTTCCCTCAAGCAATGGATATTAAAAGCAGATTTTTGCACTGATTTTTATAACGACCAAAGCACAGCACATTGACCACTCATGGCCGGGCGGGCACACACAGTCCGGGGTTTTTCTTTTTCAATTTTCTTTCACTCGCACTGTTAACTGGCCACGGGGCGTATGCGCTTTTTTGACTTTGGCGGTTGGTTTTTGAATTTTCTGTGTTAGGCTCGGTCGGTGTCGTCCTTATCTGCCGGTTGTCTTAACAAGACTGCCTGCCCAATGGATATGCACGACCCACAGACCGAACGGCAGAGCGACGAAGCGACGAGCGGAGCGGCTGTGATTGCGCTGACGTCGCGATAGCGCGGAATCGAGTGCGGTAAGCGTGCGGAAGCGTCGACGACAGCGTCTGTGATTGCGAACGCTCAGCGACGAACTGACTGGCGATGGGTGATGATGGGCTGCCCGCCTTTCGGCGGGTAGCCAGCTCGGCAATAGGAATGAGCGGCGGTGGCTGGTTGGCTGGTCGGCCGGCCAGACGGTCGGGCGGTCGGTCGGTCGGTCTGGTGGTGGCATCTGCTGCCACTCCTGCTGCTGCTGCTGGCGATGATGATGATGATGATGCTGATGATGATGATGACGGCTATCTTGCAATACGCATCCGCACAACTCAAACAGCAGGGGATGAAAATCCGAAAGGCTGGGTAGGAAGCCCGCCGCCAGACTCGGCTCTCGCTGAGCGAGAGCGTATCTCTCAGCTCGCCAGCGAGTGTGTGTGTGTGTTTGCCTACCCTCCAGTTATGTATTCTCTCTTCCCGCTGGTGCATGTGTATGCGTGAAATGGAATCTGTGTCACTTTCCTAAGGACCACAAACGACATCACACACACACACTCACTCGCTCACGCACACACACAGTCGTCGTCGCAGTCGGAATCGCAGTCGGCTCGCTGCCTGGTCGTTTCTGATTGGAATCCAACAAAAACACGATGGCTGGGCAGAGGGCTCTTCTAGATACATATACATAGGTGTATCCAGCAGATACACAGATACACGACCATTTATATAGAGGGTGAAATTTTTCCTATCAGCGCGCAGCAGCAGCAGCAGAGCCACCGCTATGTATCTGTATCTCAGAGATACCGGACAGCACGACGGCAGCTGCTACGGCTTTCGGGGAGGAGCCACAGCAGGAGTAGCGCAGCGGTCAGGATAACAGGGCGTGCACATCTTCGCATTCATTATTCACTCACACACACCCATACACTCGCCGGTTCGGCGACTCACAGATACTCTGAGACAGAACGAGAGATAAGAGAGCTGCACAAATGGGTGATATCGTCTCGCTCGCTGTCTCTTTCCCGCCCCCACCGAGTGCGTTGGTAGCGCCATCGTCAACGTTATCGTCGTGGCCGTGTGCCGTTTCGGTCGCTTCAGTCGCTGCCTCTGTTGCTGTTGCTGGCTCTGCCGTGTTTGTTTGTTTGCGGTTTGCCGGGGTTTTGGGCCAGCCAGCCACCCTCTGCGGTCGTCAGACAGTGCGAACTTTACTCCTTGTGGTTGCCCTCCCAAGTTGGCCAAGTGGGTGGTTGGCTGGGCCATTAAGATGAACAGCGCTCGGCATTCGCCCAACCTCCCACACGTTTCGTCCACCACCCCTGGCTGCTTCTGTTTTTAAAGCGTGCGCAATAAGCGCACATTAGGCTAATGGCTGTGTGTGTATGTGTGTGTGAGTGTGGGTGTGTGTGTTGGCCACAAAATACTCACGGCAATAATTGAAAGCGACGACGTTACCTTCTCCCACCCCCGCCGTTTGCGCTTTTTCGGTTGCGGCTGTTGCTTTTTGGCGCCCCCACAAAATGAGAGTATTTTTTTCTCTGAAAGGTTTTCTTTGTGTTTTTTGTTGGAGGGAACAATTTTTCTATCAGTCTTTGGAGTTGTGACCTTTGCCGCCCCCGCCCCTTCTACCGACACGTTCGATAAGCAAACGCTTTTCGGATCGATTGCTCTCCCCAAAGACAGTCATTTTTGGCAATCTAAATTCCTTGTCATCGATTAGTCGAATTCTCTTTTTTTTTTGGTTATCATGGGAGGAACTTTTTATGGGCCTATAAAGTCATCGAAGTGAGTGTTTTTTGGTCGATGACATTGGGATTTTATGATTCCCACCTTTAAGGCGCAACATTAGCTTTTCGTGGAATTCACAGTGGTCTCAATTAAAAGGTCCTAGGACGGTTCTTTTACCTAAGCAGACAGGATACAGAATTTATAATTTAAAATGATTTCAAAGGTCAGTTCGGGTTTCCGACTTGAGCCATTTAAGATCAACTAAGATCTTCTTTATCTATGATTAAAATTATCCTCATCCTACTATGAAGTTCCTGCTTCTTTTGGCAACAAATCCCGTTAGCTAATCAAAACCCCTGTGCATGTCGATGTACGCAAATCCAATAAAATCAAAGTCAAAGAGTCAACGCGCCTGACTCACACACACCGGCGACGTTGCGTGTCGATGGCGGCCCATAAATTTGTGCGCTTGTTTATTTGCATGGGGAAGACACCACAGAAATCGAGCTGCCTAATCACCCTCCCCTCGGGCCTAAACCCCAGTCATAAAGTATGAAATTAAAATTGAAAAAGGTGTCATGTATATCTATTTGCGTTTGTCAAACAACCGTCGAGCAGTCGAGTTGGCGCGCGTCCTCGCGACAAGGACGAGGACGAGTCGTCGCGGTTGTGTCAGGGGCGCGTTTAAGGGGTGTCATCGGGTCTATTTGGGGTGTCTGCTTAGGGTTCCTGAGGGTTGCTGCTGCCGTGCCACCGTTTCGTGTGGCGTTGAAAGGCCTGCTAATAGCGTTAAATTAAAACAACATAATCGACTCGCAGACATCCTGACATCCTTGCCCCTGTCACATAATTTAACCAAGCTCGCTTTGTGTTGCCAGTGAGCAGAGATAGAAGGACATAGTTATTTGCATTTCGATCTGGTTGGGTCCGCCAATTTGAATGGATGGGTTAAATCGAAACACACATATATTATGGGCTAGCACGCCCCGAAAGTCAGACGGCACCGAAAGAGGAGTTTGCAAAGGTCAAGTCACGCCCAGGGATCTCTCGAGGGTCATAAATTCCATTAAAATATTCACTCGAAATTTATCTATTTGGGAAGATTTCTAAAGCAAGGCAATAAATCTCTAAAAATTATGAGTCCTAATTGTTGCGTAGGCATTCAAAAAAATTAAGGATCCCAAGGCGAGAGTTTGGAGAAATTACTTTTCTAAAGCCCGCCTGAGAATATATAACTGATATCGTATGCAACGTTGGCTAAGGCTAACTAAAAGTGGTCCAGGATTGGAGAAGAATATTTGAAAAAAGCACAACAATTGTCTGGAGCAAAAGGAACATAATAAAACGCTCCAGACTGGGAGAGCAAAGCGCAGCAAAAAACAAATCACTTCTTCAAAGGAAATCAAAGAAGTCATATATGAAAAATTGAATTTAGTTGTTCTGCTTCGGAATCCTCAATTGTCCCTTATTGATAGAACGTTTTGTAGTCGAACAAATAATTTCTAATTGCCGACTTTACTGCTTTTGAGTTGGTGGTGTCCTTTTCCGAACTGTTTATTTACCCGCCAAATGCCCAGCCTCCCTGTGGCTAAACTATCCTCGGGCCACAGTGAATGAACTTGAAAGTCACCTCGACATTCGTTTAGCGGCTGGCGGTCCGCCAGCTTTGTCTGTACTAAGGCTCATTCAAGTCGAGCATAATTAACTCAGCAGGACGGCTGATCTTTGACTTTGACTGTCTGCTGCTTTGACTTCTGCAGCAACAAAAGAGTCGCCGTCGTCCGCAGCTTTTGTTGTCCCAGCCAGACCAAAAAATTTTACATTCCCCAGCACAGATCCTTCGGCAAAGTTCCACACACACACGTTTGCCATTGCCGCCGCTGTTTTCGTTGCTTACATTGAATTGAAGTGCTCCTGCTCGGAGATTCTGACAAATCAGTGCCGACCGATCTTGTAGGGGAACCCAACAACTTCAATTGTGATAAGTATGTAGTTTTGTCTTATTGACATCCCCCCGCTTGAGGGCTTGCAGGCACTCATTGTTCGGCAACGGAAGTCGTCCTTTTTAGTGCAAAAAATACCCCCAAACTGTCGGGTCGCCGCCGTGCATTCCATTTCCATTTGAATGACGTAGCGAGTCGAATGCTCAAGTCAAATTGTGAAGTACCCGTCAGCATCCTCACGGCCTCGTCTGCAGGGTCGGAGTCAGACATCCCCCCTGGCACTGTAATTATAAGGAGGTCAAATGCCTTGCGCTCTCCTGGTAACCGTTAAAATTGAAATGTTAGTTAGAGATCGAGGCTCTCGGGGCGTGATCGGAGGATTGAGTTACCACGAAAGCTGCAGAGACAGCAGCACGCGTCCAAACCGTTAACTGCAGTCCTCAGTGTGCACCGGAAGACAGACAGATGATAGGAAGGACAACTGCACTGGGGCGCGTGCACGGTGGTGGCTTACCTACTTCCGGCAGATACTTTCGGTATCATCTGCCTGGCAGGGACGATCCGCCGAATCCGTTTAAAATTTCGGCAAAAAAAAAAGTAGCATTGGCGATCTTGTTTTTCTTTTTTTTTTTTGGGTAATTAAAATGTCACTCACTTGAGACTGTAACCCTTCGACGGGATGGCCGTTCAGTGTCTTGAGGTCAGGCACAATTTCCGAAAATATTCTTTAATTTTTCTCGTTATTTTTAACCCTGGCTTTGGGAGTTTTAATTAGCGTGAGAAATCGCAATTTTTACAATTTTTTGGGACGATTTAGTTTTCATTTATCATTGATCTTTCACTGCGAGCCCTAGCCGCCCGATCTCTAGTATTCCGGCCGTTCCGCCGCTCTCAACAAACAAACTGTCACAATCTAAGCGTCTGTCGGCAATGGATCGCCCGGATCGCTTCGGTTCCAGCCAAACACCCATACATTCGCTGGCCTGCTGGAGAAAAATATATTCATAGTGTGTGTACGGGGCTGGCAAGTGGAATACGAGTATATAAAAAAAAAAAACAGATCGCCCATTTGCGGAGAGCCGACGTCCGCGTACATTTGTGACAGTTATAGAAACAAAATAGCTACGACCGACGCGTTGGAGGTCCGCTCGACGACAGTTGAGACCTCCAAAAACGCACAGAGAACCGCTTATTCGAAACTAAATTTCAAGTGCCCAGCCATGGTATCTACAACTACAATACATAGACTAGAACTGCAAGTACAACTGAGACGGAGACTCTGCCCCCGCCCCCAGCCCTACTCTGGCCCGGAAAACAACGTCCGTCGTCGGAGGATTGAAAGCAGCAGCGGTAATAGAAGCATATCGATCGTCACGCCGCTGGCCAGTAAACTACGTCTGAGAGCGGCTCTCCCGCGTTTTGTTGACTCCGTCCAATCAGTGGTGCTGGCTATTTTTCCTAGACCTGATTGTGCGGCCGGCCTATCTGGGCGTGACGGCTATCTAGTCTCCAAGGGAGAGGGGGAATTTCTGATTTCAAAAATCGGGTACTTTTCGATTTCTTAAATTTGAAAATTGGTTCTCAGCAGATGGACAAGAAAAGCTCGGGAAACAAACTTTATATGTACAAAATAATGGTATCAGCTGGAATACTTTAGTAAAATTGACTTCCAGACTATTTCAAGGGATTAATTTGAAATTTTAGTTCTTCCGATCAACCCTACAATCACATAAGCCTTCGTGCTTTAAATATTATTTTCAAGAAATTTCCAATTCAGTGGAGACTTCTATAAAGGTCCTGATTCCTATGATCGATATAATTTTATATCTTAAAGATCCTTTTAAAAATTTTTGTAGATGGGAGTGAACTATTTCTCAAGCTTAACCTTGATTTTTCAATCAGCCAGAGTATTTTTCAGAGATATTGCGACTTTGATTTCCATTTAACTCATCATTTGAGCCGAAGGCTTTATGTGCAGAGTTTTCACCGAAGCGCCCCACCTGAGACGACTCGGGCTCGGGTGATTTTCCCGATTCAAGCTGCGTACAATCGACTACATATTACAGGGTGTATATAGGCAATAAAACTGCCAGGGCCGTGGGCCATATATAGAAGACTGACAAGACAAGACTGACATTTAAGCCGATAAAGCCACTGGACGCCCGGGTGCAATCAATTCTGGGAAGGCTCATATAAAAATAAACTGTCGTCGATCTGTGGAGAATATGAAATAAACAGCTCCATCGTTACTATCATCAAAGCACCCACACTTGACGTAACGCGCTGTATAAACATCCCGGCGATGGCAGTGGCGGTGGCGGTGGCGAGTAGGTCACTAGATAAAACCGCCTAGTCGCCACCTACAATCTGGCTATGGGGCGCTATGGGTTGGGCGTTATATTATTTGGTTTTGAACTTTGCTCGACACTCAGGGGGAATTACGGTCGCCAATGAGAGGCCCACAAGTCGTCTAGAATTTTGCTGGCTGGCTAAGAATGCGCTTAACTTTATGGCCACCATATAGGAATGGGGAACGGGACAGGAATGGCCAGCTATCTTGTCGTGTATCAAGACAAAAGTTGGCTTTATCTGCATGCCAGCGATCGAAAAACACTTTGGGGGATAGGAAAGAGAATAAACCCAGAATCGAATTGTCGAATCGGCGGATCGACGAATCGACAAATCGAATTGAGCAAATAAACCCAAGCGCACGCAGGCACGAGTATTCGGTAATAAATTGTCAGAATTGGAAGAACAATTCAAGGGGTCGTAAATCCATAAAAATATCATGTGCGTGGTGTGTGTGCAACGGCGATGAGGAGCCCGATGATGAAGCAACAGCGATCGACGGATCGAAAGCATTAATATATTTACAACACCTGATCCAAATCGGTGATCGGTGTATGCTTAACCCACATTAGCTCTCTCCCAAAATGTCAGGCAAAGCAGACATTGCCAAAGTCGATCTGACAGGGGCATCAATTAAGGTAGCACCTGTTCCATAAACCAAATCAACTTATACCACCTTTGGTGGTAATCTGGAGGTGGAGCTTATCTGGCGCTTTACTGGGTGCTAAGGTCGGGGTTCGGTTCTTTTGTCTGCTGCGAAATACATCTCGGCCCCGAAAATGTCTCCATTATCTGCAATTGAGCCGTAAATTGTCGGGGACTCGTCGTATAAATAGAATTATGTTTGCGACATTTTTATTGTGATGTATTTATGGCTCTCCATTGAGCTTAGGTAGAGTCTTCAATTTCCAAATTATTATCAGCCGAGCACGGGTTTATGATCCTATATATAGGCTCTTTCTTGCCTAATTGAATGATATGATAACTGGGTTTTCCGACACTCTTAATTGCTCCCAATACAATCGATTCACAGGTGATAAAACTCCGCCCAACAGTCCCGATAGCAGGCCCTGCAACCGAGCACGCGCCAGCGCTTTTGGGGCCCTCACAAATGACTTGGTGGCTGTGCGGTTTCCGAGCCAGCATTGAATTTGACTTAAAGCTTTATAAATAGCCACCCACATCGACGGAGCGGCTTAAACCGCAATGATAAGAATGGAAAGAGTACGATGGTAGAATTTACTTGTTGATTTTTAAGTGTCAGCGAAAAAAACAATTCGACACAACAGGCGAAAAAGGGATCGTAGCAGTAGAAAGAAACAACATTTTTTGGGATACCATTGGGCCCGCAGAAATCTGTGGTACACACAGCCATATGGAATGCCAGGAAAAGCCATAATTTTTTTATCATTTTAACGACCCGCATGTGGATACTGATATTCGACTTTATGGGGAGTATCGCAATTCCAGAAACTTTGCACTAATTCCCGTGCCAATTCAGGCCGGGGCCTTCCAAGGCATTCATCTTCTCTCAAGTATGGAACACTCCGCAGACCCTTCAAGTCCCAGGAGTGTAATATAGAACCACCAACAGTTCCCTAGTGCACGATGAAGAAGACTGACGTCATCTCCGCACGCTGCAGAGGCAGGATGAGAGGCGATATTTCGCTGCAATGCTTTAATCTATAACTCAGGCAATCTCAATACACAAACGGGCTTTAATTTCCTTGATCCGGCATGGCGTCATCGGAGATTAAATGGCAACTGTTCGATGCTTGATCGAAAATATTTCAGAATCTTTAGAACGGCCATCAAGGACCGACCCAGTTATTTTTCTTTTCGTTTCATAAGTTGAATGCGGGGATTTTAAGTTCTGTTGATTTCGCAACATCTCTTACGCGAACGTTATCAGTTTGAAAAGAGGGAGAAGCTGTTTTCAATGTCAGTTGATTTAAGACAAACGCCATCTGTCAAGTTTGTCCCCCAAAACGGAATTGCCCCACTGGCAGCAGCCCTGGCGGCTGACGCGATAAGAAAGACTTCAATACCTCGGCCCGCAGACTGCCCAAATCTCAGCACATTCCTTTAATGATTAATTTGAAAATGACCATGTGTCCGTGTATACATGTGCGTGGGTGTGTGCGGTGTTATCTGGAACCAAACTTCACTTCTTTTTGTGAAAGGGTCCAGACGGTGACAACTAAATCGATTTCCTCGGCCCATTAATGCAAAACAGATGTGGCCCATAGATTGCCAATTCAGAGCTCCCTCAACTGCAATTCGCAGTCAGTTTTCTATTCTTGGCAGTTAAGTTTGCGTTTCATAAGATACCCACAGCTGGCAAACTCTAAGTGAAAATTCCTCAATTAGTCTACCGGCAGTAAAAAGGACCACAAGGTTTTGTTAATTTAAAATCAAAGAATAAAATCACGGATTTTATAAAGAAAATCCAAAATCAAATATAAATTGCAAACGTGCACAAATTCCGTAAACACTTTTATGATTCAATAAATATTTAAATGCTGGTGCTAGAAATATATCTGATTTCGCTAATTTGTATATGGGACTCTGACATAATTTGCAAATATTAGACGAAAATATATAGATTGAAAAATGATCGGTAAAGCTTTTAAATGGGAAGATTCATTTCTGACTTTTGTCTTCATCATTTTAACAGTCTTCCTATCTAAAACCATACGGATGTACAGATCCTTTAATCCAATAAAATGTTTTCGCATTCCCTAATAAGACTAATTTGATGAGCTTAAAAGAACGATCACCAAATTTAGAATTCATTGCTGATTAGCCTTTCTTGTTAGGTTAGCAAAGACATTATTCTGTTGACTGACTGAGATCTACAGGGAATCAGAATGTACAAGTAGAAGACAAATTCCCACTAGAATTTATGAGGCTTCGACTTACCTTGGTTGAGTTTCCTAGCGATCGCTTTGGATCGCATGATAATCTCCAGCAGCGAAGTCATTAATTTCCACTAAAATTATCAATCGAGGGTCGTGAGATTAGCATTACAGGACCAACCGCATAAGCAGCAATAAGAGTCGAGTCCAGGCCGAAGGACTTTGACATTGACTTTCTTTTAGGGGCAAACACACACACACAAGCACATTCCCCTTGCGAATCTGGAACAATGTGGGTCCAAAGCGCAACAATCAATTAGAGAACACACACACATACACACCGACTCGAACGGGGGTTCCCCAGTGCAGCGAATTTAATTTGCATACGCAGAAAGGAGCGCGCGGCTGAGTCTAAATTCTTTTGTGTTTCTTTTTTGTCCATGGGAAACTCCGGAAAACGACGTTTTTACCGAATTTAAATTTATTCGCACACACACATGCAGACACGTGAAAGGAAATTGGAATTAAAACAGAAAAAAGAAAAGATTCGGGAGTCAGAGTTTGGCAACAACCACACCGACTGCCCAAGCGTCGGCAGTCGTCTGGCAAATGAAGTTGTTTTGGCCAAAAGCCAAGGCATCGCCAGCGGCTGCCAACCCCACCAAACAACTCAGCCAACAATTTTGCAGACGTCGCAAAAAGTTTAAAGGCTCGGTCACTCTCACCAGCACCACCAACACCAACCAACAACACCGCTACCAACACACCTGCTGCTCGGGCTGCGGTGCTGCTGGAGAGTTGTTGCTGGTGGCGGTGGCGGTGGTGGTGCTCCTGCTGCCCGTGGTGCACACTACCTGCTATCGAAGCTCCTCAGACGCGACTGACGGCAGCACCGACGAGACTACTGACGAGACTATTTCGTCTATGTTAGTTTTTATTCACAGCTTTTAGCCCGCAACAGCAGCAGCAGCAGAAACAACCTCCTGGCGACTGACTACTGGCGGCAATTACCCCAAGGGCGGGGGCTACTCAGAAGGAGCCTCCACCCCCGCGACGACGCCGGGACACCGCCAGCCAACGAACGAACGAGCGAACGAAAAGCAGGCGACGTAATTCATGCAAATGAAGTCACGCAACTCGGCCACCACACATAGACAAAATGCCCGTCGGCCAGGCCAACACCACCACCACCCCCAACCCCCAGCAGACATTTGACTGGGGGGGGGGGGGGGGCGAGGACGGTAAGGCCAGCGAGGCCAACTTGCGGCGAACTGTTGCTCTCAGTGGCGCCCACAAACGGGGGAGTGTCCTGCCAGTGGGCCATAAACTTTTGATGGCTTTCGCCGCCAACCCTTGGAAGTTCTTTATTTATCTAGCCCATCTATCTATACAGAAGTTATTAAAGGCCAACCAACCTACGCCTAGGCGACTAACGACCCGTCGTCTCTGCCTGGACGCGGCTATCATGTTGGCCAATGGGCAGTCGGGCCGGGCCGGCTGGCGGCAGTCAAAAAGTCAAAAGTTTTTACCACCACGATTGTCGCCTGAGTGCGCCTCGTGTCAGTCGTTTGTCATGGGGCCGTCAAGTGACCAACTTTTCCGCCTCCCCGTAAGAAATACGCCCACTCGAGTGTACCCCCTCGCACCGTTCTTACAATTTGCCACTCAAGCAATCAATATTTCGCTAGCCTTAATTATTTATGCTCACCACCGACCGACCCCCTCGTCATACATACAGCGGGGGAGAAAATTGATTTTCAGAGTTGGCAAGATTATAGACAATTGATCATTATTTATTTTTTAACGATTACCAATCACAAATTTTATTCATACATATTAATTAGATAGTGATTAAATTCTGACACTGGTAAGGGGATTTTAGTTCAGCTCTTTGGAAAGAAATGGAAATTTGTACGAGCACAGCATTCATGTGGAAAATACTTAAGATCAGCCATAAATTCGCTTTATATATTTCAATACATGGTCCAGTTTTGTAACAAGGAACTGAAAATTGTTTTAAGGATCTGAGGGTTATTAAAATTTTAGTCGGCTAAAAAGAGCATTTTAAGATTTCTCCATCGCAGTCTGACCAATTTGGGCTTCCTTTCCATTTGGCGCTGCGTTCCAATTCCTCTTGCATTGCTCGCATTTTTTCATTATTACGAAAACCCGTAATACAATAAAAGTAAGTCAGCCGAAGGGAAAACATTTGTTTTCCCTGTCGTAAAATATGCAGAGTTCGCCCAGCGCCGCTGCTGCACTTGTTATACGCGCAGTTCAGGCAGTTTTCGGCTGGTTTATGGGACGTATAATTGCCCGAGCGGATTGATTTTGGCATCCCAAAATGTGCTCCGCCAAATTAATATTTCCTCTTTTATTGCTGCTGTTTATCTTAGGCTCGCAGTGCTCGCGCAGTTGGTTCGTCGCGGCGGTGATCGCGTTGTGGATTCGTTAAATGCTTGAGGTTTCCAGCGCTCCCACGCGGTCGCTGGCGGTTTTTGTTGGCTTGGCCTGGAATGCCTGGTGGTAATTCTAAATTTAGGTGATCTTGATCTCGATTTGGATGGTAGAGAAGTGCCCGGGAAATGCACTTTGATGGCGAATTCAAGGTGAATGCCAGAGGGTGTTTATTTTCAGGTCTACTCTGGTATTTTTGGAGTGCCAAAAGCCATAGACATCGACAACGTAAACACAATCGTTTGAACGCAGATCGGATAACACAATTCGCGATTTCGCAGCGGACGTTTTTGTTTAGATTTCAAACAAGCGAATCCAGCAATTCAGAGGTACTTACAAAGTTGAATTTTAATTTAAAATTTCTACAAAAATGCGCAAACAGAAGCTCTATAAGAAAATATTCCTTAACAAGCGAGTAAAGAAGTAAGAGTTGTTCCACTTTCGTATTCTGCTGTTTGGGACTGACACTCCCTCTTCTGTCCTCTTTAGCAAAACCTTTTTTTGTTTACAATTCTGGAAACACGTGTTATTTCATGTTTATTACCCCTGCCCCTTAAGATTTGATTTCCTCGCACTTCTACTTGGTGCTTGGTTTCAAGCTATTCTCATTTTCCACGAATTTGTACCTTCAGGCTAAGGCCCATTTCAAACATTTAAGCGATTGTTTTGTATATTGGAGTGGCATTTGATAAATATTATAAACTTGATCTTTCTGCAACTATTCGGATAGTTGGACAGCTGTAAGGACAAGGCTAGATCGTTTTCTCTCGCCATACTAACCATACTGGAGGTATGGCGACCTCTTCTCGATGCGCAAACCTATTATACCCTCAGGGTATTAAAACGAAGATCTTACGCTTGGTTAAGCTTTGCATTGAGTTAGTCTTTGGCTTGGTAATATCGGAGACATTGTAAAGGAATTTGACCAATAACTTTTTGCATTCTAGTGCTAAGGATTCGGCGGTTTCCAAATAAATAAAGTATTTTTAAATTTTAAATCACTTTGTATGATTAATACCATGAATTAAAAAAAATAAATCACAGGTATTATATAAAAACTGAATGGGATATGAATGTGAATAATTCTAAAAAAACATTCACAAATTGCTTAACTTATCCACGCATAAGAAAATTGAAGTTATTAAATTTTTCCTTTTCCTGAAATATTCGTATTGATTTTTTGTATAAAAAATTTCCGTGAACATTCACAAAATTAATAAGAAAATTTCCCATCTTTTAATTCCCGTCCCAGTGCAGCAACATTTGCATATGTATCCTCAGATTGTTCGTAGAGGTGAGGGGAAGTGGAAAGGAGAGCAGACCACCCTCAACGTATTGACCTCAATTAAAGCCACCAACCGCATTCATTTTAATTAAGAGAGGAGAAAAAATATATGAACAAAATTGTGCCACATTCGTGGAAACTAGAAAATGCGAAAGAAAAATTCCAATTAATTTCAAAAGCAGAAAAGTCCGGATTGCCAAAGGGTGGGGGTGGCACAAAATTTAGCACAGATTTAACTATCAGAAAAGATTCCATTTCCACGACGGACGCCCAACCGCCCAACACCACCTTTCACAACGGCGAGAACATCCCACACACACACACACGCACAACAGAGATACACACGCTCCTCACTCACTCAATGAAACGAGTGTCTTATGTACACGCACACAAAACCAAAACCCACGACGAGCGTTTCTGACTGGCAGGCATGGCTGGCGGGCGGGCTGGTTGCATGGCTGGCTAGCTGGCCGGCCGTCGTTGCTGCTCAGTTGCTGTCCGTCTCTTATCTCTTTCCATTGTCTCCCTCCGGACACGACCGACAGCGACGGCAACGGCGACGGCGACGGTGATGTGGCGGCGGCAAGCCCAACGACTGGCGACTGCTCCAGCCAGCGCCGATGCATTGAATGCTGCCGCCTTCTTCTCTACTGAGCGAAGCTCGCGCGCTTGCCGCAGCTCGCTGTCTGCTGTCTTCAGCCCGTTGCTTGTGTGCGCGTGTAAGTATGAGACGCGCGTCTGCGCGTTGCCCAGTAGGTGGAGCTTTGCCACGAGAGAGTGAGAGAAAGAGAAAGCGCTGGAGAGCGGCAGACAGTGAATTCGCTGTGTGTCTGCGGCGAATTGGACTCACCTGAGGTGGAAGCAGGCAGGCGGCAGCCGCCGTTGTTGTGGCTAAAGTCTGCGGCTTGTTGCACTTTTTACCGTTGTGTTTGATGGTCGTGGGTCGTGCCCCAGCTGAGCCTCCAGCATTTGATTAATGAAGTGTGTTAAGAGGGCAAGCGAAGCCAATTGTTGCAATGCCGCCGCAGACGGCGGGCGCCAAGGACAAAGCCGGCGAGTCCTTGGCCAGGGTTAAATCGAATTTAAATTTCCGGCCACAAGCAACGTGCGCCATCGCGCGCCTCTCCAGACGTGTTTTGCCGCCGGCTAGTTAGACTCGGTAGGCGTGGCATAGACAACGCTGCTGCCTCTGCCCAGTTATCATATCTCTGGGGATGTCAGCAGAGCCGTCAGCGTCGGCAACGCCGCTCTTGCTTACTCACTTGCTCTCTACCTTTACGTCTATTGCCATCTCGCTTCGTCTCGCTTGCTCTCCGCTCGCTGGCTCTAGTCTCTCGCTCTTTCGCTTTGACCACCGTCGCGTATACGTAATGTGCGCCGAATTGTCGTTTCTACTGTCGTTGGTCCATTGATGTGCGCTGATAGAACCACCCGACCAAGCACTCGGGCAAAATGGCGTCAACAGAGGCACATGGACGCTCCCTCCCAACCCCCAACCCAGATAATTCGGTGTCTTTCTGGGGCTCCCGCAATGCAACTTTCTTGCCTAAGCCAAACAAACAGAAAACCTCAGAATCTCAACAAAGGGTCCCCTTTAATGTCTCCACACACAAGTTCAGCTTGCCAACGATGGGCCGAGCAGCAGTGGTGTTGGTCGGGGCGTGCGTGGTTTCGTGTTTGTTTGTTGATTTTTACTACCCAGCTGCTGTGGCAGATTCCGAACTCCTCTGTCGGCTGCTCAGGCCTGGGTTTTATGTCTTCATTAACAGAAAAGTTATGACCCATTGAGAGCGTTGGTTGCAGCCTCCATTCGGATCCCCAAAGAAGCCAAATGCCCCAATCCATCTGTTAGGTAATTGGACTGAACTGGACAATGTCAAGCAAACCAACAACAACAGCAACCCACACCCACTGTCCACATATTAGGGCGTGCAAAAAATGGTTAACAACAACGAAAACAAAAACAATACCAACGTGTCCCAGTGATCAGCGTCATGGTAATCAGTTTCAGTCATTTCCATATTCCTTGCTCCCTCTTCAACTTGGCAATTCGAAGTCAACTTTTCGCTCACACGAACTCTATTTAGGCACAGTGGTTTCGACTTGTCGGTGTATTCACCAAGATTCACCATAAAATCCCCAACAGTCTTCTCCTACAACAAATCAATGTGAATAGTGGGAGCAATTTTTAAGGGCAACAATTTTTAAATGAAGAATTGCGTTTTCAGAATATTTGAATCCTTAAGCCGGAAAACCAACCCACTTGAAATCATATCAATCCATTAAAACCAAATGATTGATAGACAATATTCTGTTTCCACAAATTTCAAGTTGAAGCCAATCAATTTTTACAGGAGATACTTACTCTCGATACATTTTATATTGGGTTATCAGATTTTTGTCATTTTTTATAAACAACTAACTGCAATTTTAAAGAAAAAGAGAAAGGTTAAATTTAATTAAATTTATTCAATTAAATGTCAAGAAATTTCGTACAAGCCCGCTTTCCGTTCATTTAAAATATATATAATATAAATGCTTATTATAAAAGGACTTCTTCTTGTACACTGTATATACATTTTATCCGTAATAGCAATTTTCCTTCACATTCAATTAAAAACTTAAAATATTTTAGTCATTTTGGGATCAAAATAATAAAATTTAAAAACCAGCCTCAGCTCCTATAAACCGGTCAATTTTGAAAACTACGCATAAATAATGATCAAACAAAACGCAGACAAAGATTTTATGTTATTAGTAGACTTGAAAAACAAATGATATATGTATAAATGTTTGAAAGAATGCTTTAATTTATACAAGTTTAGTTTGTCTTAGACCAAAAACCGAATTGTATTTTAATCACACAACAAAACTGGATTGAATCAGTTGGTCAAAAGTTCTGGATGTAAGCATTGCGTTTTTTGGGATGATGGATAATGAAAAAAGGAACTCCGAACTAGGAAAAATAAGTAAATATTAAAGCTCCAAGATTCTATAGATTTGAAAACAAAACTTCATGCAGTTAAGTAAAATGGATTTTATAGTTGGCTTTATGTATCAATTTATTCAGATAAATCTTTAATCTATCATCTGCCGCGTTTCGAGACGAATCCCACTATGCAGGTGGAACTGACTCGGGTATATTGATAACTCATATCACGTGCCCAGAGCTGAATCTGAGTGACGGAAGTGGTGACTCGACTTGAGCTGTTGTTGCTGTTGCTGTTGGTGGTGACCGTGTCCATCGGTTGTTGCTCTCTTTTGATTTTTATGAGGTAGCCGCACGTAAAACGCAGCCTCCTTCGCCTCTGGGGCTGTTGTGCTCAATGGCTGTGTCGTCGTGAAGTCATCAAAACTGTCGCTGTTGTTATTGTTAACGTAGGCGCTGCTCCCGTTGTTGCTGCTGTTGTTGTGTCCAATATTCTATGGTTGATTCCACACCGGCCTCACTAGTTAACTTCGCTTCACTGATGCGCTTTTTTCAATTTGTCACGTACGGTAGATTTCCACTTTGGCTTGCTCATTACCGAGCCCTCAGGAAGCTCCCAATCACCTCATCCGACAGTAACTAAGGTCTCTCTGTAAGCATACAAATCTGGGATCCAAAAATTCAAATTGCTAGCCGGTCAACCCCCACCGGTGAGTGTCGTCGCCAGGGTCGCATGTTGGGTTACCGAGCCTATCTGCATAATTATGCAATATTTCTGACCACAGCTTGGGATATATAACCGAAGTTTTCTAGGCCAACTTACTTAAGTGGAATCGGTTTTCGGGGGAAGGGTTCGTGCCAAGTCCCTTTAGTATTGGGGGCGGGGAAATTATGATGTTTGGGGGAACGTGCACCGCGCACATTTATCATGCGACAAAAACAGCCAACCAAATTCGTCAGCCAGTGGCCGAAATAGTAAAAGCAATAATAACTTTATGTCTTTGTGGCCACAACGAAAGCCACGACGAAGCGACTACTCGACCGTCCGAGGACACAAGGACCCTCCGCTATACTGGCGCACGTCTATGATAGAAAATTGTGTCACGACAGGAAGCGAGATAAGAGCGTAATTTTCTTTCAACCTAGACGGTTTGGCAAAAGCTTAGCAAGTCGTTCGTCCCTCGACAGAAAACCGCTCACACACACAGTGGGCCAAAAAGCAAGACTAGGGACCAATGCTGAAGGGACATATCCTTTAAAATTACAACTAATTTTTAACATTAATAAGTTTCCTGTTAAATCAGAAGAAACCACCTGAACAGATCGAGGCAAGGGTATTTGCGAATTTCACCCTGGCTTAAATTATACTATTTGTCTTTAATCTTCGCTGTTGGGCACATGGAATAAGAAACTTTGAATGATAGGTTAACCATATCAGAGGGAATTTAAGGCAGACGAATAAGTATTTAAATCTGCTAGTAACGTGAAAGTATGGGAAATAGGTCTGCTCCGAAGTCTTGTATTTTATATACATTTTTGGGGCCGTAATCCTTACAGACTAATGCAAAAATTAGCATTTTTAAGATCTTCCGAAATAGAAAATTTCTCAAACATTATTTAAAGAGACCCTTAAAGATAATACGATGAACCCGCAGACCAAAACTCTACAGGCGATAATAACTTTGTTATTTAAATTTTCCCATTTGACTGTGGATGGTTTTAACCACTTGAAATGAGAGGAATGTCCATGGTGGTGCGACAAGAACGTACCTGCGCCGGATGTAGACTATCGTGGGTTAACGTTAGTCATTTTCACTGATTGACGGCGGCTCTCTGCGGCAGTGTGTGTGTGTGGGCCATGTTCATTTTGACTTGACTTTTAATGATTGTCACGCTTAGCGGCCAGCGCTCTAATGTGCCACGCGACCCCAAAAAGACCAACCAACCATCGAGCTAACCGACCGACCCCATTGACCACAAGAGACAGGTGAACTCAACCGTGGACCCACCGCCTACCACCCACTGGCCATCGCCACCCCCACCCAACTAATTTGCATTTATATTCATAATCTCAGACGGTCGTCATGAAATATCGCATGTCGCGGACCTCTGACAGTTTAATTACCTACCAACATTTTCTTCGTCAAAGTAACCTCAGCCAACGGCTCAAGAAAGAGAGCGGGAGCAAGAAACATAGAGAGAAGGAGAGCTGAGGAGAGGGAACCTCCCGCAGATCAATGCCACGTGCCCACTCGGTGTCATTAATTCGCCAAATTGCCCACCGAGAAGGGGGTGGCGGACAGAAAGGTGGCCCATAAATCATCTCCTTCTCGAGTGCGTATCCGAACGATGGGAGCGAGGCTAGGTAGGGGCCCGGGCTGCCATTATCGCTGTCTATATGCGCAATGTTTGTCTGCTGACTACGTGACTTTTGCGCGATTTCTCCAGCCATTTAGCTGCACGCCCCGAGATCGATTTTCAGCAACAGTGGCAGACCGGCCGACAGACGGGAAGCGGACAAGCTGGTCGGCCGGTCCGACTATCTCCCATGCGGGTGCATAAAACAGATACAGATAAACGGATCCCTTGGGCATTTGAATGTCTGTTTAGCTTAGCCTCCTACGGCCAGACAAAACAAAGTTAAGATGTTAACTTGCCTCGCCTCTTTCCAGACAATGACTGCCCGGCCGCCCGGCCGGTCGGTGATAATTCCGAGGCTAAAAATATAAACAGCTCCGTGCCTCCAACGAATGTGGGCCGTTTGAGGCCGTGTGGCATCAATGGGCTGAGTCATCTTATCTGCCTGACAGTCTGCTTGTGTCACTGGCTGGCGGCCCTTATCTGCACTCATAAGTAATTGAAAGTACCAAATAAATCTCGACAAGCCTTCGTTCATTTCTACAACAATCTCCTTCGACACTTGGCTTTAAAAGCGCAGCTGGCTTAGGCAACGGCGTCTGGTAATTTTGATGACATAAAGCAAGACTCCAGAAATTTTAATTACCAAGTGGGTTCCACAATACTATCGACGTTAAGCGACTTTTCTTATAACAACGGGAGGTACAATCAGGTTAGCAGAACTTTCCACGGTCTGTCGGCACAATTCTTTGATTCCTTACTTATTTTTTTCCTATCGATTCCCAAATGATCTTTTGATAGATTTTTTAAAATCTCACTGATTGCTTTTCAGCTAATTTGCCATGAAATTGTTGCATTGCGTCAAAGTTTTTCATTCCGACCCTTTCCTTTGATTTGATTTCCCATCCGTCGGCCATTTTATTTTGCCTTGCAAATCGTTTGCCTCATCTATGGATTCCCCCGTCCATGCCGATGCCCCGGGTCCTTCAGCCAGCAGCACTTTGAAATAAATCCAAGCGTGAAGAGATGTAAAGACACACTCGAGTGTGCCACTCGATGGGCTCGCCCAGTAAAAGCCAGCGAGCGGCGGCAGGACCCCGGAGCAGGAGGCTTTTGGGTACCACCGGAGGAAATTGTACATATTTTTTTTTAAGCCAACCCGGTCGCACAATATGTCAAACGAGCGTTAACTGGCGTTGCGAGTCGCAGCACAGAAAAAAATATGAAAATATTTTATTATACTTAAAATTCCATTGTGCGTCAAGCGCGCCGCATTTGCCTGGGACTCGGATGCTCGCTGGCGTTCTAGGCGGCATGGTGAGCACTCAAGTGGCTGGCTCTTGGAGTCCCCAACTGACTGATAGAAGTTCCGTGAGCCGTGATTGGTGGCCACATAAAATTGGCTTAATTAACTGTGCACATTGCGCCCGTGAAACTCAGCAGCGGGGAAATATATTGTACATAAAAATTTTACCGACAAAATGGCACAGTAGCGAAAATAAAATAACATTTTAATTACTCCCGGGCATTTAGCACTCTGTTCATAAAATGGGTTTGTGTTTGTTTTGCTGCTTGTTTTTAAGCTAATTAAAATTAGTGGGCCTCGAACAGTCAGCGGCAGGTGGGGGCGACTGTCACAGGCAACTTGACTGCCTTTTATGATTTTAGTATAAAATTTTAATAGCAATAATTTAATTCCGTGCTAAGGATTATTTTTTGCCTATTCCACGGCTTGAAAAATGAACTCAAATCAATCAACAATCCAACTCAAAGCCCGAATAATTTTAATTGGTATTATTCTTTGCTAAAGATAGAATAAAATCAATAGAAAGTCCCTATGACCCCAAAAATCGAAATCGAATTTTTATTATTTGAACTTGTATTTTAACTTTAAATTGGCTTCTATTATTTACCATGTTGACCACGCTAAATTTAAATTAATAAAGCTGTTTTATTAAAGTAGATCAGACCTTAAATACCAAGGAACTCAGAATTAGGAATACAAATGCGGAAGCAGAGAAAAGGAATTCTTCTGATCATAATAGTCCCTTTATTTAAACTTTTGTTCATCCAGAATCTGCAATTTCCTTCCACAACTACTGTCCTTGTTTGATTGACATCTTCCGCTAAACTTAATTGGCCATTTAGGTGGAGAAAATAGAAAACAAATTGCTCTCTTTACACCGAAATTTAAACTGATTGGCTCGGGAAAACTTTGGTAGACTAGAAACGGAAGCACTCTGGGAATTACAATATGTCTGGCATTCAGGAATAATTTCTTATCAGGGATTCACTTGAGTAACCCCAAACTACACTTCCGGCTACCTAACCCACACGAACGTCGGGAAATCAAAATGGCAACCAGGAAGCCAGGCGATTGCTGGTCGGATGGTCGCATAGTCAAAGAGACGACTGCTCAGAAACAAATTATAACTCAATTTATACGCTTGTTTGCTCAGCCCACCAGAGTCGAGGCGAGCGAGTCAAGTCAAGTCAGTTTGGTTGGCTGGCAGACAAAGGAACAGGACACGGCCAAGCAAAGAAAATTCATTTTATGCTGAGCAAACAGAACTCCATCTGCCTCCGGTCGCCGGGCGGGGGAGCTTCCTTCGTGCCCGGGCTGTGATTGTGCGCATTAAGTCCTTGGAGCCGCCACCATTGGCGCAAGGGCGAAGAGGGGAGCTCCTGCTGCTTCTGTTCAGCTCAACTGTGGCGCAAATTTATGATTTATGTGCTGAGGCTTCCATATATCCATGCAGGGAAAACTGTTTTGTCCAGACAATCGCACACACAGAAGGCAGACGACCGACCAAATCAACGCGCGGTGCCAAAAACCCATAAGTTTCCCATGAACTCGAACGGATGTGGCGAGTGAACGAGTGTGTGAGTGTGGTTTCCACAGATTACACACACAATTGAATGTGCGACAGGGGCAGTGGCAGCGGCAGCGTCAGCAACGCCCACCACCAGCCAGTCCTCCCCGTCGACCGACTCCTAACAGGGTCGTCCAAATCCGAGACCGCTTAATTTGTTTCGGAGGTAATGTGGCATATGAATATGAACGAAGGTCCTTTAAGCAGCAGCCGCTTCCCAGCCCGCCCGCCCGTTCGTTCACCACTTCGTCTTGTGGGCTGCAACCTCAGATTGAGTGTTAAACATGCTGGATGATTACCATATGCTCGCCCCAAATTGGTCAATGCTTGCTCACCTCGCCATCGTGGGCCGCCAAGGAGGCCAAGCACGCGTGGCGGCCGTGCACCGAAAATTTAGTATACAATTTCCAAAATTTGCATATTTATGAATAATGAAGGATAGCCCCGACCGGCCGGGAGCATGTCCAGCGAACGCCCACTTCACTTGCCACGGTTAGCGTGTCTTTGGGCCACCATTGCCGTCGTTCTGACCGACGTCGTCGTCGCCGGGCGGGGGGGGCTGTGGGATTTTCCATTTCTATAACCTTTGCATGCCAGGCTGGGCAACGGGCCGTGTGTGAAGGAAACTGATACTCTTTCGAATGGATGACGAGGACATTCTGAAACACACGCACGCACACAGGAGTCGCCGGCGAGGGAGGACATTGGTCACGAAAAGCGGAAGTGCTGATAAGGGAATTTCACTGTATTTTTTATTCGTTTATTTCGTTGTCGTGTTTAATGTCTTTTTGTCGTGCTTAGTCTCTTTAGTGTGCTTAAATGTGTGTGTGCGTAATTCTTGGTTAAGGAAAACTTAAGTCAATTTTGGCTGGCAATACCCTGCTTAGTTTGTGGCCTAAGCTCCGCTAAGCTCCAAAACAACTGGGGAAAATGGAGAAGTTCGTAATTAGGCTAACACAAGCCGTGGAAAAGGCCAACATTAATTTTATTGCCAGGCCACAAGAACCGAAAATGATTGAGCATCGCTCGTGGCAAATGTGGGTTCTCATTTCACCCCTCCAACTTTCATATCCAATATCGCCAATTTTGTAAACTCATAGACTAGGACAATGACTCAAAAAGCTTCTAAGTCCCTTAGAAGAAAAGCCGCTCCCATAGTAATTTCCTTAATGTATTCTGTCCTGCTCCCAACGATCTTAAGTTATTATAGATTTCTGGTAATTGAAAAATACCACTCAATGTGCAACCCAGTCCGTTTTCTGTCACTTTCAAGTGTGATTCGTAATTCTAAATAGCCAATTAAATCTATGCCTGATTTCATTTTTACATTTCTGATACTGAAAACCAATTTTTTTGACAATTCAAGTGGCGGCGATGGATCGGCATCCATGAATCAAAGTTTTAGAGGTATTCAGATCGGATTCTAATGTCGCTGCAATAAAAATAAACACTCAAAATGCCACCAAATATTTGACTTACATAAAAATTTCATAAACAAAATTCTGCCCTTGAAGATCAGCCGGGAGATCCCCAAGCCGAATTCAAGACAACGAAAACCGCTTATCGAATTTCACACTCGATTTGTAGAGGGACGGGCCCTCTGCATTGACGACTCGCTTCGGTTTAACGCCTGAAAAGACCGACTTTGAAATTTCAATTTGTGAGTGTGGCCAATGGACAACATGACAGCGAGCGGTCTGTCTGAGTAATTCGTTTATGCATCTATAAAAATTAAATGTCAAGTGGGGCAGCCAATTGGGGTTAACGGAGGTTAGATTTAATCTAGATTCCGCGTCAGGACGCTAAAATTCCCCTAAATGAACAATGCTACCCTTCTGGCTGCAACTTGCTGACAGACACCACCAACTTTCGTTTATCGGTGGGAAAGCATAGCAGACAGGAGTCCAGAAGTCCGTCCGCCTTCGAACTGCTTCCTGCCGATAAGGTTCTGACCTGGACTGAATGACCGGCTTGCTTTCGCCCGTCAAACTTAATCTTTTAGAGTCCTGGCGAATCTCAAACAACTAATAAAGAAGTTTAGTTTTATGGAGTTTAGTCTCTTAGCTTCTTAAAATGGTAATTAGGTTAATTTAGTCCTGGGCATCACTTGATGCGTTAAGAGAAGCGAACCAAAATCGAAGAGCACTCGAATTTCGACCCTGCTCACCTGCTTTTGACCCCGGCGCAGGGCAGCCCTCGGCAAGATGGTTATCTGGGAAAAACCCACACATGTACCGGGCGAGCACGTGACTTTTGTAAACTCCCTTGTTCGCCGCCTTGTAATTCAATTGCCAGCTACGCGCTGCTTTAAGCTGAGCTTGCGCTTGCAGCCAAGCGAGCGACCAAGAGACCCACCGCCCGTCCGCCACCGCGGGCACATTTAATTTAATTTCAACGTATTTAACCTAAAACCAAACCGAACCGCTTCCAGGCCGAAGAACAATGCGGCAGGCCGGCGGTCGGACGGTCGGGCGGTCGGGCAGCCGGAAGGTTGGTTGGTCGGGGGCGGGACTGGACCGCTGGGCAGAGGTTAACTGCGTCGGGGTAGCCGCGCAAAATGTGCGTTTAAAAATTTATGCAATTATGAGCCGCAAATATCATTATGTAAACACACAAATACAAATGCGCCCCGGCATCGGAGAGGTGAGCAGCATCGGCAAATGAGCAACGGGGCCCGCGGGAAACGCGTGCCTTGTCTGTCAACTGAAATCGGTTGGCCAACCGGCAATCTCTCTAGCGATGGCGTCCAAAATGAGTTTTCCTGTGAGAAGGCGGAAGTGAGTTTTGATTAGACATCCCGGAATATCCTTAAACAAATTTCAAAACTTCAAAAATATATTGATTATCGATAATTCAAAGCGAACAAAAATATTAATTTAAACGCTTCGCTTTCAAAAGGAATTACGTGGCAACTGTTGGCCGCAACAAGAATGTTCTAAAATGAAGTTTTTTCTCCCTGATATGGATTTCTATTACAATATTACTGACTCTCCAAGAATTTTACATTTACAGATTATTAAATTTTAATTTGAGATATCCATCACTCTGAATTTGCTTTCCAAGTCTTTCAAGTTGAACTTGCAATAGCGTTTAGGAGAAATATTCCCAGGCCAACAGAAGTCGATGAAATAGTTGGAGGCACCACAAAAAGTCCTTAGCCCAGTTTGAAATTTTCCTTCTGCTCTGTAACCGTAATTAGGAATTTAGCCAACTTACTCCAATAGTCGGGTAGATTACCAGATGAGCTTAAATGTGCCGAACCGCTTCTAAGTCCTTTCATTCTAATGGCAGCTTGACTTGTGGTAATGCAAGGGGGAAATTCAATTCCGGGCAACATATTGATAGACAATAATTTGTCTTAATGAAATTTGCGCGTTTATTTATGAGATTGCCGGGACGTGAAGGTGAATGTCTCACGGACTACTGGTTACACTTGGCCAGATCCTGATGGGTGGTGAGTTGTGGGAATTGCCCCGGAGGGTGGCGCACGGCGCGGCAGTAACACTAAGAAAACAAAAACAATCTGGTCCTGCTGCTGCCGCTGCCGCTACCGCTGCCGGTGCTGTTGTTGCCACTCCTGCCTGCCTGGCAGGCAATTAGTGTAGCATTTTACTTTTGGGTGTCCTTCGTTCCTGCTCGGGCTGAGTGTGGCTTGTTTGCCATGCCCAGACGGAGGGGAGCAGCACAGGTTGTTGGTGTCTTTTGTGTCTTGTTTATAATTTATTGCTTCTGCGGGGACTCCAGTTGGGCATGGCGGGGGCGGGCCTGGCCGGAACCGAGACCGAATTGGCGAAGCTGCAAATGAAGTTGACTGAAGCCGTACCCTGACCGGCTTTTCCGGAAATTTCAATTATCACGGCGTTTCACACAACACGGAGGGAAGGGCGATTTTCCTAGTGGTCTGGTGACTTTTGTGTTTCGAAATTTTCGGCCGCTGTAATTGCGTTTTTGCTTTTGTCATTCGATGAAACCACAAAGTCCGACGATTTTTAAGCTGCAAAACGAGAATCGATTTGTGAGTTGCTTAGAGGCTTCCCCGCTGCGAATCCGTTGTTGTTGTGGCCACCCGTGTGGGGAAATCCCAAATCGATGGCCATCAAATTGAATTTTAAATTGCCCATTAAATTGTGGGGCGTTGCTCGGACTTCTTTTGGCTTTTGGCGAATAACGTCAGCTAATAAAACCCAAAGGAATACAAAAGCTTAGGCAAACAGGCCACCTGCTTGCCCATCACCTAGCCCCGGGATCGTGCGTTTCTCCGAAGCCAAAAGGTCGCCGAGGTGCACTCTCGATTTCGAGGCAGACTTGACAGCGGCCTGCCCATTCCCCAGCCCACCAACTAAGCCGAACAAAGGAAAAGTAAAAGTAGGCACGTCACTATTGGAACGACGACGATGATGAGAGGTCCTCACCACCGCTATCACAATACGAGAGTAAGGGCGGGCATCGTTGTGCGTCCTGCCCCCTGCCCTGCCTGGCAGCGCCGCATTGTCGACGTAAATGCACAATTTGCACATAAAAGCTAAGGCCGCACTCACACACACAAACACACACGCACATTCAATGTATTTCCGGTGGCGGGACCCCGACAACTCGCATAGCGCAGCGGGCCTAGTCGCAGGGACTCGGAGAGCGGGTAATTCCGGGTCGCCCGCCAGCTCGGGCAGCTCGACGGCTCGCTGGTTTGATGGCAGTTGGATTTTCAAAACCCCCTCTGACATTGCCGGGTCATTCGTACGTTTGTATAATACACACTTAATTGCTTAAAATGACGCGATTTTGCGGAATACTCGGGTCCATGTGCACACACTCGAAAGCGAAACCCACACAGATACACAGCCGTGTCCTGTGTCCTGGCCGCTGCTGTCCCCGTTGAACGGGCAAAGGTCGGCCCAACCACCCGAGTGACGCGCAACAAATTGGAAGCTCTCTTCAGCATCCACCCAGTAATGCTGCTGAAGTTTTCTTCAAAACGAGTGCAATGAATTCTTTTCCAACGATTCAAAAATTGCTAGAATAGAGAGTCGAACACCATTTTTTTACAAAGTATTCCTTCCTATATTTCAGCTACATATATTTCAAATGTTCACATTCCCTAAAGTAGTCGTGCAAAAGTATTTTCTATATTTTGCATATAAATATCCAATCAAATCTTAAAATTGAATGATCCAAATGAAATCCTTTGCTACCAATTTCTTTTATTTTTTCTAGCTACATTAGAAACTTGGTCGCACAAATATCTGGAATCTATATGCTTTATAACAAAGGTAAGATTTCTATTCCCAGATTTATTCACATTTAATCCATAATATTTGCCTTGTTATTTTATTACTTCATATAACTCAAATAAATAAATACACCGATATTACAGCTCCGAATCCTCTAACTCTGGACTGTTTGTGGACGCCAATCGAAAAGAGTATGTCACCGTCGGACATTGGCAAAGCAGCTGCTATCACTTACCTCATGAGAGGCTTTCGAGTGCATGTAAACGACCTGACTGGTGGTTGCGAATGTGTACATGTGTGTGCGTGTGTGATTGAGGCAACAACAAAAGACACTCGGAGCATATCATTGGCGTTCTGCACCAACCTCAGCCATAATTGCATTTGGGAAGCTTCTTATGTAAAGCAAAACATATTAAAACGCCAGCCAGGGAGTGTGAATGAGCTTGGATTAATTGCAGCAGCTGTGCTCAGCCGCAGAAATGAGCAGATTTGAAGGACACAAAAATTATCAACCGATTCTCTGAGATTCTATTTCAGTGATTCCAAAAATGGATTAAATTATTATTAACCTATTTTCTGAGATTCTATTTTAGTGCTTCCAAATCTTTCTCCAAGAAGTTTAGAAGTCGGTTTTCGTGCTGAAAAGGGAACTTAATTCCTGCCGCCTTACTGGATTGGCTTGAGTACCTTTGCCCGTAAGGACTCCGTTTCCCTGGCGGTCACTCAACCCACCGAGCACTCGTAGTCTTCATTGTTTCAGTTAGCGTTCCGGGGCGCGTTGTTTCTTATTCTTTGATGACCCCGCTCATTTTCAAAAACCGTAAGTACAGAATTTTATTTTCAATAATGTAGCGATTGCTCGCGGCCGTGGCTCGCATATTTTGATTGCATATTTTATACGATTTTGTGGATTGAAACGGCGGGCCGAACGACAATTCAATTGTCATTTGTGACAGCTGTCGATCTGGGAAATGGCGGCTGAAAAATGATATTGAATTTTGAATGGACCTCGACGACTCCGCTGTTCCAGCTTACAATAGGTGGTTGAAGCCATTGCCACTGGGACTGCGGGGCCACCGCATCGCCGGAGCAGTTGCCCAGTTTCATTGAGAGATTACCGTGTAATTGCAGCCTTTGTTTGTGGCGTGTTTTGTGTGTCTTACAGACTTAATTGTGTGTTTACAGCATTTGCATAAATTTCAAAATTGTCCACATGAAAAAATTTATCGGAAATATTAACTTCCATATGCAGAATCTCCATTTTAAATTGGGATTAAGAATTATCCCAATTGAATTAATTCTGTACTATTTAAATACTCCATATGTCACAAGGCAAGCTTCGGCGATTCCAAACAGATTTAGCTTTAAGCCAGGAAGTTTGAAAAACTCGCCCTGTCAGAACTTTAATCCCTTGCAACATGCCACTCGTTTCTTCATTATTTTTAATACAAATATTTATGAAATTCTTTTTCATTTTTTCTTTGAATTATTTTTTAGCGTATCTTTTTTTTAGGAATTTCCAAAACTCGGAAACTGTGGGGCTCTTCAGATTTGAAGGACTTTCGAATAAAAAACAAGCAAATATCCTATTTCAACGTATTTATTTCACTTTTACCTGAAATTTAGAAATTTGTAGCTAAATTCGTCACTTGATTTAGTGATGAAATTTACTTGACTGGAAACTTTTACTTTATTAAGGTAAAAATGTTTAAGGTAAGTACCCAATTTAATTACAGTTTCCAAGGGAAGAAAATCAAATATTTGTATTTGTTATTACATTTGTTGTTGGGGATCCTGAGGTTAGAAGGGATAACGTTGACCTCCGGCCTCGAACTCGACAAAGGGTTTCTCATCTCGCTTAAATTTCGTGTACAGATTGTGAATTGTTTCAAAGACAAACACCATCAGAACTTTAAAGTACAAAAATATTAATAGCTAATGAACTTTGCCGCTGCAAGGACGAAACCTACCAATAAGTGAGACACAAATACAAGCGACACCGACTTGATAGGCCATCAGTAAAGTTAGCAAGCCGAAACTTAAGACTGTCATCTCGGCTCCCCAAGTTATTAGCCAAGGCAGCAGCCATTGCGGCTTTGCCTGAAATTAAAAAATACTGGTATATATAAAAATATTCTGGTGAAATTACCCACCCTTGCAATTCCAATGATCAGCAAACAATTCATTATTATTATCCAACTACTGCATATAACGTACAGCCAGCCAATATGCCGGCAGTCCCCAGTAGTCTCATTGGAGCAGTGGGTGTACAGAAACTTAACTTCTTCTTCAGTTCTGGACGAATCGGTGCTGCTTTCAATGTCCCCGATGCCGCTGATCAGCGCAAAAGTGCCAAAGGTGATTTCAATGCCACTGATCAGAAACCCAGTGGACTTAATTGGCAAGAACAGCCGCCGTATTATCATTTTAGCACAACGTAGAACCAATTCAGCTTAAGTACAAACTGAGACTAAAACCAAATGTGCACAGAAAATACGGCCGAGCGAATGTAGCCAAAAAAACCCATGTATCCCCTACACAGGCGGGTATTTAACTTGAAAGCCAATTACATATCTTTAGCTGCATAATCACCATATCCTGACATAAGGAACCAAAAATTAAATGGAATTCCTAAATATGAATACGGACTTTTTGTCAAATTTAGGTATTTTCTGCGGAAAGGCAAATGAGAAATTAGTAGTCCTTTGCCTTGAGGTTTGTTACTGCCTAACTATAGGATTTTTGGCACTATAAATTTATTTCTCATAACAAAACTTATTCAACCAAAATCTTTCTATACCATGCACCAGAAGCAAGACAAATTGCTTAAAGGCAACTTAATTAAGACTCATCCATCCATGTGTATAAGAGTCTTAATCTCAACTTTGAAATTCTACTTCGATTGGCCGATTTTAATATACAAATGTCTAGGATATTCCAAAGTCGGCTTAAATCGACTTTTCCAAATGCGCTTTTCTGTTGAAACAAAGAAATTTAAATGTGTTGCCCAATATTGGAAGCGGAAAACCGAACGTTTTTGGCATTTGCTGCTATTTTTTGCCCTTTTTGTCGTTTTTATAACCACTTAACATCTGGACTACTTAATGACTGGGCTTCTAGGGTATCACCAGCATTATTTTAATGAAGGGTTTAATTCAAGCTTCACACTTTTAAAAAGACTTACATTTTGGACCGACATAGAACTAATATACCCCTTACCCTTTTAAAGGGTAACAAAGCAAAGTGTGCGCAAGGGTTTTAGGTAATTGGCTACATCTGCTGGCTTATCAGCTCAACAGCTTTGACTCAGTAAACTTTGTTTTAGTCTCAGTTTGCACTTCAGATTATTCAGTTCTAAATTCGATTGCAACCAAGATGCAGCGGCTTTTTCTGCCTATTAAAATCACTGGGTATTTGATCAGTGGCATTGAAATGACCTTTGCCCTCCTTGGGGTGGGAAGGGGTATCATCGATTTGGTTTACAGCAAGGTTCCTACTTCTGCTGAAGAAGTGGAGGTTAGGTACTCCCACTGCTTAAGTGATGGAGTTGAAGATTGTCGTCGAATTGGATGGATGTACATAGGATTCAGTAGTTGGACGATATTAACGAATGTTTTGCTTATTTTAGGCATTGCAAAGGTAAGATTCTTTTCGTATTTTCAATTCCGCGTAAGGACAATATAAATTGAATTTTTTTCAGGAATTACCAAAACTGCTGCTGCCTTGGCTAATAACATGTGGTGTAAAAATGGCCGGAATGTTTCTACTGTTGTTTATATTTTTTATGGCTTATGCCCTCGGGGTGGCTTGTAAATGTTTCTCGCTATTCGGTAAGCTTATTTTCCCATAATTAGTTTAAGAAATTTGATCTAAAAACAGTTTTTCTATGATTTCTTTTAAAGTTCTCATGGTGTTCATCTTTGAAACAATTTACAATATATACTCCAAATTTATAGAAGACAAAAAACCCGCAGTGAGCTACCCAACAGTCTTTTAAAAAGTGCAAATGCAAACATAATCAAAAGTCACAGTATATCTTTTTTTTATTTAAGAAACAAAAACTGCACGTCGTTATCCCCAAATGAATTACATAAGGCGCAACATTTTCTAAATTACTCAAAATATTAACTTAACAAATCCTTTAATTTTTTGCATTCTACGAGTATCTGTCAACTTTACGTAACGATCATGATTCAAGCAGAACTAACTTAACCATGTAATTTAAAATAATGCTGGATACCTGCGGGGGAAATGGGTATGAGTTTACGCTGCGTGCAGTCCAGGTCAGTCGAAGGTTCTGGTTTTATAGCAATAACCGCTTTTAACACTATTATGCCTTGCAGAAACACTATAGATGATTCCAACTGATTTCCATCACACTTTCAGCTATGAGGGAATCCTAAAACTTTATGAAACACAATCATCATACCCTCCGGCCCCACGCAATAATAAAGAATATTTTTCGAATTTATAAATATTGTAAAACTGCTTAAATTGTACTAACCACGCTTAAGAGAGAGCTCTGCTTTATTTTTAATCAAATAAATCTATCAATTATGCGCATTAACCGAAATTAAAAGTATTGTCAATCCAAGGATGGTACTACACATAACTCATAGTGACAATTTGTGTCACAATCGGCCCAGCGGTTCCGAAGATATAAGCAATTAAAAATCGTTATTTTAGAGCCGTCATATCTCCAAAACTAAGCTAGATAGGTCAAAGTTCAAATATTTTTTTGAAAGGTCAATCAGTCATCTGTAATATGTATTTGTTAGTTTTTCGAAATTCCATTTCTAAATAATAGAAACTTAAAAATGGACGAAAAAGGACAAAGAACATGGATTTTGAGTTCGAAAAGGACATTAGTCTAAGGACCAGTTTGCAGAGAATCCCTAGTGATAATCCGTTATAAAATCGGTCCAGCCGTTTCCGAGATATAAGCATTTGAAAATTTTATCCACCTCCTGCTGATTTCTGTTCGCCTGGTACTTTTCCAACTTTTGGGGTCGGTTTTTCG
>JBAMCP010000295.1:51933-64835 GCA_037075105.1 Lissocephala sabroskyi
GCATTTGAAAATTTTATCCACCTCCTGCTGATTTCTGTTCGCCTGGTACTTTTCCAACTTTTGGGGTCGGTTTTTCGGATTTTCTCAAACGCACTTTTTTGGCCGTATCACTGAATTGGTATACACCGATGCCAAGTGGATCATCAACTCGACGTAAGTTTACAACAACAACAAAAGTTACAACAACAACTACAACCAGAAAGATGAAAATAAATTTAAAAAGCTACAAATGACCGTCAGGAACTTTAGGACTGCAGGACTTTTATGACTACAATGCCAACAACACCAACAACTCTGTACAACAACATGCGCTTAAATTGGTGTTAGAAACCTACAAAAATTAAATGGTGCGTGCCATCTCTGTAAGATTGGCCGAAACTGCGTTGCGTCTGTTTGTTACTAGATGGCGCTACAACCACGATCACTGAGCCTACGATAGACAAGCAGATGAAACTTTAAATCATAAATAAAGATCTAAGCAGTTAACCGGTCTTTAATTTGACAACCTAAAGTAAAGGATGGATTGCTGATGCCAATTTCAGATGCAATCGCATTCTACATTACCAAGAATGTATTATAAATAATTCTAGAGATGGAGGTTATCAATTCCTTTCTCTAGCAAAACTGTTTTTAATATTTTACATTCCCATTTACAGGGTCCACAGTTCTCCCTTTGAAAATTTGCTGGGAAGAGGTCAGCTGGTGCAGAACGTGCTTTGGGCCACACCTGCCAGGATCAGGCAAATCCTTGGGAGCAGATTGAACCCAATAGTCGGATTTAAGGAACCTGAGTCTAATTTTCGTGCAGGCGTCAACCAGACAGTAAGGATTCTATTAAAATAGCATAAATCGAAGATTTGTAGACAATTGCCTTAGCAGAATGTTTTTTTCGGCATCCCCATCCTTCCTGAGTGCTGTCTGCACACCTCCCTCACGATTTGCAAGCGGAAATCAATTTTGAATGATGTGTGTTTGATGTCTGACAACTGCCACACACCTTGCCGGGTGAGAGGCACGGCAGCCACACCATGTCACCTTTTGCTTCTGTCAACGCCCGTAGAATTCGCCAGGCAGCCGTTGCAATGAATAATTTGCGATGACATCGACCCCGAGCATCGCCCATTGCCGGTGTTGGTGAGACGACGACCTGAATTACCGTGAATTGTTTTGTTTTGCAAGCGGGCGCAACTTCGAGACCGACACCAGGCCGGTCCCAGGGTCCTGGGCCAAAACATCTGCGACGGAGTATCTGACGGACCGCCCCCCACTCTCCGGGCACGCGACATGAGTAGGTGAAAATGTGGGCTTGGCCAGGCGACAACGCCGGCCGCACTTTTTCATAACAAGCTGTGGCAACTCGAGACAGAAGTTACGCGAATAATTCATAATTTTCCACGTTCTCGCCTCCCCGGCCTGGGCCCGGGGTGAGATCTTATCGGGGTTTGTAATAAGGGTTGTCCTTGTCGTTGTCGTTGTCGTTGGTGTTGTCGTTGTCACTGTCGTTGTCAGTTGTCCTGCCAGCATCTGCTCAAACGGAAGTCTGACATGGGAGGTGGCAATGAGTCGGCGAGATGACAGTTTTGAGCCCAACAGTCGAATTGCCTTGACCAAATCACGTGGAGTGGTATAAAAAGAATATCAGGGCATTCCTACGTCTTCCAGGATAATGACGTGATAATTGCTTTTTCACCCAAACCGAACTCACACCCTAGAGCGTCCTAGAGCTTGCTGCGGAAAATCAGAGCTCAGGACTCGGATGGCATCCGGTTTGAGAATCCTTGCAAGTGACACATTTCCTAGCAGAGTTCAAAGGACACCTGCTGGGTGGTTTTAATTGCACGACACGCGACAGTTATGCTGGGTAGCCAAGGTGCCGCAGACCACCCGGCTGGCTCCAAAAACAAAGTATATAATTATGAAGAGGGTCCCTTCCCGTTGACAAAAGAGATCGCAATTTCGATTAGGAAAAAATAGCTATCCTGTCAAGTGCCGCCAGTGACAGCTGCCAGACTGTAAAATTCCACAAACTGAAAAATCGCCAGCGGAGGAAGCTCAATGAAAAGAAATCAGGAAAATCGTTTTCACTCCTCGCTCCTTTAATGGCCCGCGGCACGTGTCCCAAAGGCTGACGTGTGTCCGACCGCAGCGTCACTCCCTTGGCCCATCTTTTTGGGATCTCTTTTCGCCGTTTGTCGCCCGCCACGTCCGTCTCTCCGGTCAAACAATACAATTCGAAAATTATAAAAATTCGCACTTCTAATCCCCGGCGACCCAGCCTTGCCCTCATCCGGAACGGACGTCCGCCGCGGTTCTAATGGTTTGCCAGAGATACACTTGTTCCCTTCACCCGCCGCTTGGACCGCACGCGCCCTGCTCAGGACTGCTGGGCATCATCAATTCAATTGAATTCAAAAGGCAGCAATTCCTGTGTCCTCTTGGTGGTTGACGCCAGTCGGCATTCGGTAGACGGCAGTCGACTGGGCTATCAAATAAGCGTGGCTAATGTGTATTAAGTGCACTTTGCTCCCGGCGCTGCGGGCGGATGGCAGGGTCAGATGGGCCCACAAGTTGGGCCAATCATGTTAATAGCCGCAATTCATGCAAATGCTGCAGACAGTGACATATTTGACCGGATAAGTTAAGTGCCCAGGTCAGGGGTTGAGGTAGTCGACAGTCTGCACAAAATTGAGGGGAAAGACAACACAACGCAAAGCTAAAACCAGGAGACAGTAGAAGGAGAAAGCGTAAATGACGCATATAAGCTCGTCTAATCAATCATCTCTTTTGTCTGATAAATGTAGGATAGACAGAAGTTCCTTATATACTCAAAGAAGTTCCTAATTGCGATACATAATCGAAAACAAACGGGGAAACAATTATAGAAAAAGAATCGGTTAAGAGCCTTGTGTGTGTTTGATTGGCTTGCCCTTTAAAAAGCCCGTGATTTGGTTGGTATTGTGTGCTCTTGGAGAAGCTAAAAATCCCCTGGGCTCAAGTATTCACATGGTCAAGCCCAAAGCACTAAATCTAATTGGCTGTTCAAGTCAAACCGTTTTGAATATCTAAAATTCTAGATGTACTATAAGTATTTTGTTACCCCAAATGTTGAAAAATGAGTGCCTGCTGTCCTTGCCAAATGTTTGTCTAGGAAATATCCGTGTATTCCACTCAACAGAACTCAGCCCTGTAGAGAGGGCGGTTGACAGATTGACGGTACTTCCATTGAAAGAAGAGATCCCAAATTCACTTCATATTTCCTGTAGGCCAATCAAACAATCTGTAGTTTTTATAACCAATATTTTCAAATGATACGAATAAATGAATAACAAATGCTAAACCGTGTAAGCCCAGAAATAACAATAACAATGAGAAAGTAAATAACTACAAAGTCTATCGATCACGCGGCTAAGAAAAATCCATTCTGTGAGGGGCTCAGGCAGCACCAGCAGCCAAGGGGCTCAGGCGGCAGTGCCAACGCGTCTTCGACCTATGAAAAGTGCAGGCCATTGAACTTTTCACGGTTATCCTTAACCATATTATTGTACTTCCATTTGTCTGCACTAGAAGCCTGACTGCTCCACGTGCCAGACGAGCTGGGCGACGAAGCCTTCGGGGACTTGCTGTGGCTGGCATTGTCCTTGACGGTAGTCAGGTGTTTGTCCGTACGCTCAGTGTAGACCATTTTCGGTTGTTGGTTGGGTGATTCTATGTTTTCAGATTCGATTTTGAATTTTGTTCTCAAATTTGATGAGCTGCACAGCTGCGGAGTCTGCTAGTCGCAAAGTTCACGGCACCGATTGCAGAAGAGTGAGCACTTTCAGTTCCTTATTGTTGGCCGAGTTGCCTGTGCGCGATCCTTTCCTTGATGACAGACTTTTTCCCAACCTGAGCGGATGAAAGGCAAACATCTGATTAGCCATCGAAAGGGACTAAGAAGGACTGAGCTGCTCACCTGACTTTGCTGGTTTTGCTAATTTTTGGCATTGACACACAAATTCTACAAATTGCACTGCATTGGAAATAAAAGGTCTTCAAGGTCTGTTCTGTCGTGTAGCCACTTCAAATAAGATCATAAATCAAAGTGCTTTCAATTATCCGGCTGCAACAAAACAGGACAAGGCGCCCGCGACCAATGTGAACTTTCTAAGTGGGGTTTCACACACTCACTGGGCACTCAGCGCAGCAATCTGAGTTTAAATACCCGTTTGTATGCACCGGAGTTGACGCAAAATATGTAGCGTCACAATCCGAAGCGCACTTGCCGGCCAGCGAGCTGGCGATCATCGGCCAACGGGGAGTATGAGCAACGAAGAAAGCAAATCGCCGATTCCGACGAACTCGAAACTTGAATCGATTATTTTGCGTATGTTCTGTTGACGTCTGGCGGCGGTGGCGGTGGCGGTGGCGGTGGCGGTGTAGACGGGGACGACTCGAACGGCAATGCAAATTAGAGCTGCCAGCCCAACTGGTTTGCAAACAGCTGCTTGGAACCACCGCCTCGCCGACACCCTCACCTCATCGGAGCGCCACAATCGCGCGCCTGCCGTTTTTCCCTGGCATCTCAAGTGGTTCGACCTGCTGTCACCTACGCCTCGAGCTGGTACTGTCGTCCGATCGGGAAATCAACTATGACAATTATTACATCCATTTCCTAGGCTTAAGGTCTGGGATAAGTGGGCTGCCATCCTCAATAATCGTTTCGACCACTCTTAGTAGGATAGGATTTTCTTATGTGCAATAAGTAACGCCATCTCTATAAGGTAGGCCGCATATTATAAGCCGACGACCATGTTGAAAGATACATGCTGCATTGCATCAGCCAATTCGACCAAGAAAGCGGTTCCAGGTCGGCCCCAAAGGCTTGTTTTTGTCGTCCCCCTCACAGCAAGTAGTACAGTTTCGTGCCATAACTGCACATATGTAAATCCCGCCTTAATTAAAACATGATCTTGACATTCAATCGTCCCGACAACCCACTTACCGAGATCCCATTTACTGAAACAGTTTCGCAAATCGAATAATGAGATCGGGGCAAACCAGGGGACAGCTGAAAATGCCACCCAGCAATCCATCTGTAGAGATTCAAAAAGGATCAATAGATTGCCAATTGTGTGCCTGAAGTTGGGTGAAGAAACTCGAGTTATATCATCAGCCACGCTACCTTGTACCTTGACCGTCTGAAGCGTCTAATGAACGCTGGTTAACGCACTCGAATTTAATTTTATTCGCCGAATTTAATGGCGTCTGTCTGGATGATATTTAGAGGCCAAAAAAATTCCGTCGTTTTTAGCAAACAACTTCGCATGCATTATTCAAATGAGCCAGACATGTGGCAAATACAAATTCAAAGAGAACGAACTTATATGTTCCCAAACGTCCAATGAGCTTATGATTTACCAAGGAGACACCGAGTGTCCTTTCGCGATCCCACAGCTTTGCTGCCTCTTAACTTTCTAGGGTTGATTGGCGCGTGTGTCATGGGTGACATTATCACTCGGCATGACGTAGTTTCTCGGAAACTAGACGGGCTCCGTGCCAAGGGGCACGCTTTCGGATTGACGCATAATCAAAGTTTGGGGACTTTTTACGTTTTTGGATAGCACCAGCAAAACGAGGTAGTGATAAACAAAACCGTCTGGCTTTGGCCGGAGCCGTCCGTCCACGGCTACTGCCGTTGTTGCTGCTGTTTTCACAACAAGGCGGGCGTAAATGCGAAACGTGTTTTGGCCATATACAGACAGATCTTGAATCTTGGCCAAAAACAAAAAGATATCATCTTCGAAACACGCTCGGCTCGCATGATGCCCGGCAACGAACTAGAGCACTCGGCGGCGGTATAAAAGCGCCCCCGCGGGCTGCTTTCAAACACAAAACCCCTGGAGCTCGAAGCAAGACGATCCCACCGTTCAAAATTCCTCAACCGTGCTACAACAAATGTGTCAATGAAGACACCAGATGCCAAAGCAAAGCTGTTAAATAATTTAAGGTAAGAATCCAATCAAGAGCCCCCCCAAAAACCACTCCTCATGTGTGTGTGTCTTTCCGCAGTCTCTCGAAACACCTGTCATCCAAAAAGGGAGGCTCTCGAACCAGCAACTGCGGTAACTGTCTGGAATTTGCCGTACTCACCCGCCTATCAAGTGTGCCTTGAATCAACCCGTAAAGCAACTGCACTCTCAGCTCGCGACTTGAATCCTTTGTAAAATCAAAATGGTCCACCAAACACGCACCTCCAGCAAGGCCATCCCGGCTAAGCACCTGAGCCCCATGCGCAACACCCTGGAAATCCCGCAGACCGGCAAGTTCGCCTTATCGGTCAGCCCGGCTGATAGTTTCCTCCGTAACAATCGCCTCACGGTCCGCTCGGCCCCGAGTCCCCAGCAAACCTCCCAGGCCTTCAAGTACAACAACATGGTCACTGGCAACCGGGAGCAGTTCAACTCGCTGCACTTCTGCTGATCCCAGACCGTGGGACTGCGGAAAGGGATAACCAATTTCATATTTGCTTGCAATAAATACACATTCGCTTTATTCTGCAAAGATCTTGAAATTAATTGTGAAAATGTTTCATTTTAGTGGCTGCCTCGTCTGCGGGGACGCCGCCACGTGACAGCGATTTATGCAGCCACAGGCGTTACCGCGGCAACCGCCGTCACCGCCACGGGAGCGGGCGCAGGCTCGTTGTTCTCGGCTCCAGCAGGCCGATATTTATTGCCTTTTTTGCAAATGAGATTATTAGCCTGGCCCGCCCACAGCCGGGAAAGCATTTTTCATTGTTTGCGGGCTGTCTGCCAATTTAGAGTCACAGTTTGTCACCGTTCCCCCGCATGGAGGCTGTGCGGATTCCGACTGCCAGCCGGTTGGCTTGGTGTTTTCGCAGTTTTTTTCCACCCGCCATATTTTCGCATTAGCGCAAATCAAACGAGCTTAGGTCCTGACTTTCGGTGGACCATAAATTGCCCAGGGATCAGACCAGAAAATATGAAAGGAGGATGCGATTTTACAGTTGGAAACCCAGTGGCCGGCGTAGGGTCCAAAGGTCTAAATGGCCATTTCCAAACCTTTTCAGTGGTCGGTCGAGTATGCAAATTCATCTTATGCTTGTAAATTTCAAACTGGTTTAAAATGTATACAAAAGAAATCTCCGAACACCAAAATTCGGTTGTCACCAAGGAAACCTTCTAGCTAATCCAGATCTTGGTCTGCTTTCATGCCGACTAGTTTCATAATATTGTGTTTTGTTGCTAATATATATAATTTAACATCTGGAAATTCTAGTTAATGCTTTAACGCGGAACAAATCTCTGGCAAAGTGTTATTTCAAAATTATACCCGATTATAATAGCCAACTGTTCCAAGCAGCTGCTCTGAGCAAACGGCGAGAGTTACTGGATTTCAGGTATCAGATAACACGGCAATCAGAGTCGATCAGACTGGAATTTGATTTGCCTAATCTAAAAGTTACAGCCTCATTGAATAGTACTGGGCACATGGAACTCACATCTAAGAATCCTGTAAGTGTTTTTTATTCACTAAAAATTCATATTGATTCCCACAAACATTTCATTTCAGAGTTGCATTTGGAAATTCAGCTAAGCGTGGTGATGTTGGTAACTTTTTTTGTATCATCTACCGATTAATTTACTGTTGATTGTGGCAAAACACAAGAAACGATTGAATTTGAGAAAATAAGAAAATCTTGAGAATCTGGGCTTTATATTATGAACTGACAAACGAACTATATCGCAATTGAATCGAAAAGTTTGCAAAATTTGTTTAGCCAACAAGAAATTAAAAAAAAGAATATAAATTATGAATTAGATTATTATTAAAATATTATTTTCCTTTATTCTCCATATATAGATGTCGCGTTGAGCCTTCCAGAAGTCACTTCCAAGGAGAAATCCATTAAGTCAGGGACTTCTTTCCTTACGTGCACCATCTGTCGTCGGTCGTTCTGACCGTGACGAGAAACTATAGAGAATTGAGGAGGCCCAAAACTAAAAACTCAAATTACCGCTTTCTGCTTTTACGGAAGTAATTTTATAGTTCCGACGCAGATTTCAAACTCGCTAGTCAGCAAGGTATTCCCCTAATAGTTGTGACCGTTGTTGTGATTAATATCAAAGTGCCATTGATGAGAGCAATAGTGTCCATGTCCGCTATGTTGAAAGTGCCAATCCAGTAACCACCCCTCAGATGGGGCGCAAATAGAACTCATAATTTGCGGGCTGCGCTTGAATGACTTCGGCGAGTCGAGATTGAGCCATTAAAAGACAATCTGTTACATCAAAAGTGCACAAATCATCTCCAGCAGAGCGAACCACCGAGATTTTATGCCCAAAAACATTTTTATTATTCCAGTAAATTAAACGGGCAAAGCGGCCAAGACGGCGACGACATCGGCTTCGGGAGTCCTGGGAAGTCGACGCGTCGTCAGGCGTCGACAGTCATTAAATTATCACACATTTAACTTCAAAAACAATTCAAAAGCAAGGCAAACCCACACAGACCACCCTCGTTTTTCGATCCACCCAGCGAGCAATCGAGCGCCCTTCCCGGCCCTTGCCAACCACCGCCGCCGCTGCCCTTTATGGTGGGTGGGTGACTCGGCGGAGTGTTTGTTGCCCTTGCCGCATTACAAGCTGAAAACATGGTTATTACATCAGTGGCTAATGGGATGGGGAGCTCGGGGCCCGGCAAATCCAGCGCATATGTGGGCGGGCCTTACCAACGACAGCTTCTGTTCGCTGTCTTATGATGATTATGACAACATGACGGCCAGAAGGCAGGGACCAAGTCCGAGGCCGAGAATGGGTCGGGTCCTTCCCCCGGCGATTATGTCTAATTTAGTTTTTGTTTTTATGGCATCCGTTGGTCGTTTGGCAATATGTCGTCCATTAGTGGGACGGACTTGAGTGAATCTCGGGGTGGATGACTTGGCAGTGCATCATTGAGTGTGCCCATTAATCATAAACGAAACATCAATTCCAGGACACTTGACCCAAGTGACCCACAGTTGTTCTCACCACCAAAAGCCCTACGGCGCTTTGGCTTTAAAGTCAGGTCTATGCGTGTTTCTATGGGGATTAATTAATTGTCAGGAAGATGGATTAGGATCTTCGGTCCCAGATCGGAGACAATAGTGACGACGGCACCCTTTCTGTGAGCTTATCTATCACGCCAACGGGCAGAGCCTGTCAGAGTCACCGCGTCACTCGCCCACAATTCGGGTGGGGGCGTCCATGCCAATAAAGTTGTGGGGCAACAACTCTATACGGTTCGGGGATCGACCGATGGCTGGCATGATTTATCGACGTTGTTGCGGAAATCACTGCGCCGAAATGAAATGAAACGCTGCCAAAGTTGGCCTGCCACAGGCTCGTCCTGGTTCGGCTGGCTCGAGGCGGAAACGCAGTCGGCGCACTGCCAAAAATAAATTGATTACTGTCACGGAAATAGCAAAGCTGTAGCCCAAAATCCGCATCCCACATCCATGCCAGATAGCAGACACATTCCCCCACCCTCACCCTTTACAAAAGTGACTTCGCGCCAACTTTCCGTGTTAATCGATACCTGGAACCCCTCCGCAGTCTTCTTATCTGCAAGTCAAAAGCCGCTTAAGGTTGTGGGGATTCGCCATCACGTGACCTCGTCCGGGTCCTGTCAATTAAAGGCATCGCCTGACGTCTCAAAGATACCAAGAAAGTGTTTGCTACCAATTAAAGTTTAGCCGGCAACTGAGTTATTGGCTGGAAAAGTACTTCGGTCAAAGTTCGGCACACAATAAATAAACAAAGCTAGCACTCCCCTGGAAATATCTTCCTTCCGATCTGACTTTGAGGTTAAAAAAATATAATTGGAGCCAAATAATGAACCTCTTCTTGCCTTTCAAGTCAAGGCATCCAAGCCTCTAGCAGGCCTCTAAAAAATCGATATAATTCCATAAATTTATTTACTTGCCCTCAAAACTCTTTTCTTTTTCTAGAAATCACCCAACTTTTTTCTTATCTTTGCAGCCACATTTTTGGAAGGCTTTTAAAGAATTCCAATTACTGCGTATGAGCCACCGCCCTTATTCTAAAGTCTGCGGGTCATACGGGTTGGCGATTTTAGCTGCTGAAAACTGATAAAAATTTCGGGATTGAATCAGCAGAGGCCCAGATAAATGCGCAAATTTCTGGGATTCCCACCGGCCCTCGTTTCGGTAAGGAGCCGATTGTGGGTCTGGGACAGAGAGGCCAATTGATTGGCATTAACAAATGTATTAGAAAGTTTCTCTGTATAATTTCCGCATTTGTAATGGGAACGCTTTCGCTCCCCAAGAGCCCCCAATAACCCAGAGGAGCAGCGCCCACTCCGAGGACTTCAAAATTGCACTTCCGTGCGAAAAATTGTTTATCGAAAAGTTTCATTTGATTTGTGTCGAATGGTTGGCAGGGGCGGCTGCCACGGACACCCGTTCACCCCGCTGCCCCAGCGCCTTCCGCAGACTTCTGCACCTATTGTCATTTTATTGATTTGTTATAAATTTTACACACACACGGGCGCGGGGCAGGCACGCACGGCGCTGCTGAGCTTATCTGGCCGGGCGCGCGGGAATTAAATGAAAAGTGGGTGGAAAATTTCAGACACCATCGAGCAGCGAACGGAACCCTTTTCGACTTATAATCTGCGACTTTTGAGTGCGATTGCTATCACTTTAAATTCCGTTTTATTGCCATGCGAAGCCGGAATGATCAGGTCATAGAAGGGAATAGAATGACCGCCATTTCAATGGGGGGAAGTAAAAATAAATTGATATTTTCTTTGCCAATTTACCAGAGATTTTCCACCTAGAACGGGATATTTTCCTTTTCAGTCCATTGTGATGCTTATCCATTTCAGAGCTGCCCATCGAGCGGTCGGGCGGGGTGGCTTTTTATTCACCTTCCATTCAGCTAAATTGAACTTTTGGGGCCACGGGATGGTATGGATGCCTTTTCCTTCCAGCTTCCTGGTGGAACGAAAAGTTCTACTTTCTTCGCTTTATAACCTGACGTAAATTTCCACCAGGCCCCCTTCATTTTCACAATTAAGACGACTTTAATGACGTGCAGCAAATATTAAAAATCCCGAATCCTCAGCTCCCGACAGGCCGAGCTACCCTCACCCTCGCCGAACAATTGCCGCGTCGTCGCATCACAGCTGTCACTGATTTTCTTGGGGAGTTCAAAGTCCGGTGACTTCGCTCGGCTAATTAAGTGGAACGTGAAAATTTTTGCTTATTATTTTCCCTAAATTTTTACGACTTCAAATGGGCCAATTAGAAAGATATTTTATTTGTGTGCGTACGTGGAGGGCGCCTGCGGTGGGTGGTGGGTCCGCAGTCCTGGCAACATTTTGAAATTAGTATCTCAAAAATTATGGCAATTTCCGTTGTCGCTGCAGTCCTTGCGCCGAAGAGAGTGAATTTTAATTAGGCGGCCTAAGCGCTTCAAAGTTTCGTCATTTCGCCCTCAAGTTCTTCAAAGTCGGCGAGGACTTGTTGCAAATAATTTTTACTTGATCTTGACACACTTCATCCACCTCAGAAGGAAAGATGGATGAGAGCGATAACCTTTTCCATCTAATTCCTTTTTGTCATGCAAGGTGCTGTTTCTAGAATTTGTAGAATTGAAAAGATTAATAAAGTTCCGGAAAAGAATACTGAGATAAACAATCAAAGAAACTAAGGAAAGATAATGGCATGAGAAAAGAATAGATCAGCTTAAGCTAAAGCACTCATTCAACCAGGTCTAATGTCTATATCAAAATCCCAGCAATTTGTTATATTATTTAAATTTCACTGATTAATAAAAATAACTTTAAACTGAATTACCTCAGCCTATTATATTTCCTTAAAAGCGTCCACTGGCAATAAACACTCTCGATTGACATTTTTAAATTTTGTAAGAGTTCGCGCGCTCAAACAATTTTAAAGATGGCGGACAAAAGCTGGCTGCCGTGCAGTTTAATTCAGGCGCTGCCAATCTTCTTTGAATTTGACCCCACACATGGACAAAAGGTTACCGCTAAGAATACAAATACTAATGTTTAAATAATGTTATTCAGGTATAATTTTAAGAATTAAACAATTGTTCTTAAGTCCTCTCGCCAAATCCCCCGAATCCACTGCCGTTCTAGTTAAAAAATTCCATAAAATTCCACAGTTCACTTTAAGTGTCCGCTGTTAACTCATATAGCCCAACAGCTATGTTAGCTTATTTGATGTGTCCCTACAGACAACAGCGTGGTAACAGTTATGTAAACCAACTGCCACCTGTTGTTGCACCTCATGCAGATGCGTACTGCACAACACGACACTTAAAAGCCGGCATTATTTTGTAATTGTGATTTTATTTCGAGGGTGGTCTGAAAAGTTTCCGTATCTCGAGAATCTCGAGAACCGCTTGACCGATTTTGAATCGGATGGTCTCTATAGGTCCTGCTTAGCGTTATTCTCAATATGAGGTCCTTTGCGCATGCGTAGCTCATGTCCTTCGTCCGTAATCAAGAATAAACGATCCTCGCGGGTTGGCTGCAGTTAGGCGAATTCTAATAGTTGGAAACGGTAGCTAATCCTTTGACCTTTCCAAAACATATTTTACCTTTGTCCTGGCTTTCTTGGTTTTCGAGATATATGTAGAATAGGTATAGTGGCTGGAGTGGCTGCTGTCCCCCAAAAATAAATTGTCCCTTCCAAATAAGGTGGCCGTATATAGGAGCATATTGAGCCCTATCTGGAAATATGCCTTACAAATCTATGGCACTGCGGCAACCTCTCACCTCCAGAAAATAAGAATTGCGCAGAGCAAGGTGCTCAGAAGGATCTGCAATGCACCCTGGTACATGCGTACCAGGGACATAGAAAGAGACCTTGG
>JBAMCP010000296.1:0-64521 GCA_037075105.1 Lissocephala sabroskyi
ATTCTGTTGTGTTTGAGCCTATAAAAAGTACAGCTGCCTCGGAAATTAAGCAGGGAGAATGTATGAAAAGAAGAAGAGACCAGGAATAAGAATCAAGCAACACAAACATCTTAAAAGTTAAAAAAAAAACAGATCAATTCTAGGAAATTCGATACTCTTTTCAATATGCATCTTCACAAGTACAGTTGCCCCAAAAATTAGAAAAAAGAATGTAAGACGCCCTCTTTTCTTGGGGAAAATATAGCGCAATAATAAAAGAAAAAACCAGGAACAAGAAACAACTTTTTTGCTTGTTAAAAAAAAGCAGATAAAATCGAAATTGAATCGACTTTGAATCTATAAAAGTACAGTTGCCTCCAATCAGCCTTACACAGTCTAGAGAACTTTTAGTTCGCCAAGAATATCTCATAGGTATTTTAGCCTGCTAGATGTTTGATTTTTCAAGCCTTAAGAAAGATCTCTACAAGACCTTAAATCTCTTTCCCTAATTAAAACCAATCTCTTGATCAGAAAATATATAAAAAATCGATCTCCCTCTGGGATTGGATGTTTCTGGTTGGAAAATAATTTGAATACTACTCACTATTTAGCGGAATCATTGAGTTGGTATTCGTTGCTGCGAGAGAAGCATTCCTGGACACCAGTGTCCTGCCAGAGTCGTTTCATGGCAGCCAAGAGTTCCTCTGAAAAGGGTTCCGTGTCGTGCATCCTCTGACAAACATCAAAGACCATTTTTGCATCGCTCTGTAAATAAACCACAAACGAATGAATCACTGAATGGTTGGTTGCATTCATGAGTACTACTCACCTCCCGCTCGTTATTGCTGTACTGAATACTTAGGTTTGGCATGGCTCGCAATATGGCAACTAATGATTGTATTGTGTTGCTATAGACGACCGGTCGATATTGTTTGAAATCCTCCGGCGTGAAGCCGCTCTCGTGAATGATTTTCATTTGTTTGACGATTGTACTTTTGCCCGACTCACCGGCACCTGCAAAAACACACAAGCACACAAATCGAATCGGTTAGGTAAACGAGGAATAAAAAAAGAGTCCTGCCCCGCTGAATGAGCCTGATTATACGCTTGCCTGCGGTCGCTGGTGGCGTGGGTTTTTTTTGAAATATTTTTATAGAGATTATAACCCTGAGAGCCGGGCTGTGTGCTCGCTCTTTGTATTCCACAAGTAGAGCTTAATGGCCTTTAACACACACACACGGGGCAGAGGCAGGGGCAGGGGGAGGGGGTGGTTGGCTCGCCTTGACGAGCAATCAACTTGGCTGGATGGCCTGTTGACGCCCACACGCAGGTTAAAGCAAAGCAGCCCCCCAGGCGGGGGGGTGGGCGCCTGGCAAACAAAGGATTAATTGTTGGCCTGGTGGCCTGCACCACCCCCACCCCCACCCCCCGGGGCTGGTTACGCTTTGGTGGTCAGTGCATTCAGCCCCTCCCACTCCCTGTTCCGGAGGCCTTTAATGATGCGCCTTCGACGTCAGAGAGACACAACGACTTTGCCTCATTGCAGCCTCGACGATGGAGTGGGCGGGGGGCGGTGGGCGGGGCACGTGAAGGAGACTGACAGGCTGCCGTTGTCGTCGCTTGTTTGCCCACAAATTACTTGTATGCAATTCACGATTCTAATCTGCCATTTTCCACTTGTTGTTCGGTTCATTCGGATCGCCGGTTCTGATTTTTTATGGGCAAACCAACCGAAGCCATTGGAATATGATTCTCGGAGAAGAAATATAACGGATAGAGTTCTTGATAGAGTAGAGTTCTATATAAAGAAAGTCTAAAGTAAACAATGTTAGGAAATCTTTCTTCCCCTAAAAAGAATTCTAGGGAAAGTCTTCAGAGTTCTAAGAAACTTTAGAGATCTCGAGAAATGAGAAAGTCTTAAAAAAACGATGAGACGACATCTTTGTTCCCTTAAGAAGAATTCTAAGCCGCAGAGTTCTATGAAACTGTTTAGAGATCTCGAGGAATCGCTCATATTCAAAAAAGCTTTAAGAAACCAAAGTCAGAAAATCTTTGTTCCCTAAAGAAGAATTCTAAGGAAAGTCTTTAAAAATTACTTAAGAAATATGACGAAAGAGTTCTATGAAACTGATTAGAGATCTCGAGAAATCGCTTATAAATGTGAAAGTCTAAAAAAACAAAGTTGGTGAGGAAATCTTGGAATCCTACAAAAAGTCAACTAATAAATTTGATAATTATTTAAATTAATAGGAATCCTATCATTCAATCTTCTAAATAAATAAATAAAGTATTTTTGCACCCCGAAAATATAAATCTTTAGAGTTTTAATATTCTCATTTAATATTATATTTCTTCCCCTTTTTATTTAAAATAACACCTCTCAAAATCTCTATATCAATCTTCAGACTTCTTAGAAACTCCCGAAATCTTTCAACGAGTTTCTTTCCCAAATTTCCAAAAATAAAAAACTCCAGAATTTTCTTTCTTTTTCGTTGCGTAAACAAAATCTCCGATTTTCTTGATTTCTTTTTGTTTACTTTTTCGGCCCAAAAGGCGCCTGGCCGGGATCCCATGATCCCCATAAAGGGTTCAATGAGCCCCTTGAAAAAAAGAAGAGAATTCGGTGTTTGGGAATCTTAAAAATAAAACCGAAAACCCGTGATGAGAAAACTTCGAAGAACTTTTCTTTTTCAGCCCCCAGGAAAACCACAGGAAACTTTTGAGGGGACGAGGAGGGGAAGATTGTTTGTGGGGCTTTTGGAAAGTCGGCGAGTACTTAATTTTAATGCTGCCGTAAATTGGATAAATACAGAAACACAAATCGAGAGGAGGATTTTCCAAAAGAACGAGGAGGAGGCGGGGGCGGGGTCATGGGGCGTGTCGGATGGGCGGGGAACGTGACTATGGATTTTTGTTTCGCTTGGTTAAAAATTGTAAACAATTTTCGACCAACTGACGGCCGAGGGCAGCCCGTCTGCCCGCCTGTCGATTTTCTTGTGCGGGTGGGGGGAGGAGGAGGGCGGGGGAAATTAACATTTTGTGCAAACAACACGTAAAATGTCAGAAGCAAAATCTCGGAAAATCTTATGAAAATTCGCCAAGAGGAAATTAAATTGAAACGAACACACAAACGGATGGACAAACAGACAGACAGACGGACAGACGCAGCGTAAACAGCTCGCAATGCAGATGGCAAATGGGGGGAAATGAGAAATGAAAAGCCAACCTCCCCCACCACCTCTCCAATGTCTGATTAACTGATTCAGCGGGGGGCGGGAGGAAAATGACAAATGTGAAATTCACAAAATGCAATTTTAATTTTCCTGGACGGATGTGATCCTTTGTTATGGGCCGGCCAGGCCTCCCCCCACCCCCGCTGGGTTGACCTTGAACTTTGGCGACAACAATTTACGAAAATTCGAGGCAAATTAAACGAATTGACAGGAAATGTCAAGCACTAAAAGGAAAATTGGGAAAAGTCGAACGGAAAATAAATCAAAGCAGAAAAATCGGACAAACAGAGAAAATTATTGAAAGAGATTAAAATTCTGGAGAGGGAAATATCAGAGGAAAGAAAAGCGAGAAGTGGTCGGATTTTTTGAGGACTTTTGTAGGTTTTGTCTAGTTCCCATTTGAGATGCGCACTTTGGAACTTCCAGAATTACTAGATCATCCGTAAGACTTATAAAATTTGAGACTATCTGAGTTTCTCAGTTTCTTAGCTCTTTAATCTTTAACAGAATCCATTATTTAGATAGATTAAAGCCAAAAATCTGTTTAAAGTCTGTAAAATCGAATCGAGCTCCCAGAACCGCTAGAGCAGCCGTAAGACTCATAAAATTTGGGACTATATGGGTTTCTCAGTTTCTAAGCTCTTTAATCTTTACAGAATCCATTATTTAGATAGATTAAAGCCAACAATCTGTTAAAAGTCAATGACATCGAATAATCCCAACAAAGCTTTGGAGATGAAGATTCCCCCAAAGGTCAAGAAACCTTCAAAAATCCCACGAAAAAAAAGAATTTTTCTATTTTCTGGTTCCTCCCCTTTTCGGTTGATTTGTATGCTCCCCAAAGGACGTTCAGGTTGGTGCGCTGGAAAGTATGCTACGCTAAAAATAACTAAATTCAGAGAGCTCGTGACGTCGACTTGACGGACGCGCGTGCGAGGACAACCAAAGAATCCATTAGGGACGAGGCGGCTGCTCCTCGAATATTTATGAGTCCCGACGCCGCGGCCAGCAACTCACCCAGTAGCAAAAGTTTAATGTCCTTTGCCGCTTGGATGCCATCCTCTTTGAGATTCCGTTCGATCAAACGACTCCTGGCGGCTGCGGCTCGCTCCTCGGCAGACTGTGCGCAGCCCATGGTTCGGATTGCCTCCACACAAAACGTTTTGAAGGTCGTTTATATCGGCCAACAAATGGCCGACTGCAGGAGCAGGATGTGAGAAGAGCGACGAGCGCGCGGCGCGGTCAGGACGAGGGGTGGGGGGTAGAAACGGCAGCGGTGAGTCCGTTTGCAATGGGACACCGCACACACACTCGCACACACCAACACACACGCTCGCTCACACACACAAATAATCTGAGACGTGGGCGAGTGGAGGTGTGAAATTTCCTGTTTTTTGTTTTGTTTTCAACTGCAATTAAATTTTAGTTAGAATTTCGCTGGCCCGTGACATAATAACGGTTTATTAAATGAGGCGCATTTGTTGATAAACACAACGACCGAGCGAACGGTAAACTCCACACGACCGACGCGACGCTGGGGCCTCGGAGGCTGCGAGTCAAATGAACCGACGAGCAACTTCGAATTCTCGCCTGCAGGGCCCGCCGACTGCAGCCCACAAGAGCGAGCGAGAGAGAGCGCCGTTGACCGACCAATCGAGAGCGGCGAGAGAGCCAACGCGGGGGGTGGGGGAGTGCGAAAGTCGGCGAGTTCGAAACGAAACTTTTCGCAAAGTTCTAGTGAGGGGTGGGGGGTGGTTGGCTTTTAATAATAATGAAATTAACGGAATACAAAAAAGATTTTTTGATAGCACGCCATATCCTCGGCCGCAGTGCAGGACGCTTGCAGGCGCTTCACCTTGACAGACACACGCACACGCACTCTCGAGTGTGTGTGTGTGAGAGAGAGAGAAAAAAAAAACTACAAAAAAATCAATAAATTGGCAGGCAAATGGCCAATGCGACATAAACCAACTTGTTTTCTTTTTTGGCACCCCCACCCCCCTCCCCCCACCCACGCTGGTAACTGGGGGAATATTCACAGCCGTGGCTGCAATTAAAGTTCTTCCACGGCATAAAAAAATTACCGTTTTTTTTTCGTGCGCTCCCCCAAAAGCAAACCAAAGAGAGAGAGCGAGAGCGCGAGGGGGAGGGGGTGGGGTGGTTGGTCGAGTGAGTGAGTTTTTCAGTTTTGCTTACAAGTGGCCATAAACACACGGACCACTGAGCGCCCCCCACCTCCTCCGCCTACACCCCAGGGCATACAAAGAGTGTGTACTTTTTTTGTGTTCCGAGTGTTTTTTTTTTTTTAAATGCTAGAAAAATTTCTTCATTCCAGAATCCGTAAAATGATTCATACACAAAAAAATCAAAAGTTCTTCTGGTAGAGAAAATCTTTTAGGTATTTTTGATGTTTTAATTTAATTTTTTTGTTAATTTCTTTTGGTCTAACGGTTTCTCAGCACTTGTCGCACTACAGGTTCGAATTGTTGGGGGCGGGGGAGTTTCGAATTTTTTCACGGGGAGTTTCGGTCGATTTTTGGATTTAATGCGTTTGGAATTTTTCTTAAAACTTTTTCACTATCTCAAAAGATTTTTGTATTATTTTTTTCTCTATTTTTTCCTGCGTTTTGTGTATTTTTTTTTTGCAAAGCTTTTTGGGTTTTTTGCGTACGAGTTTTGTGCTCCGTTTCGACGACTACGCGTTTTACTCTGGGACTAACCAACTGGTCTGAGTTGGCCAGGCCAGGAGCCGCCCTAATCGTGGCCAACAACGCACACTCACTCACCCACACACACACACGCGCGAATCGAAAAGGCAAACGCGTGGCAGGCGAAAAAGCTCTAAACTTTTCGCACCCCCACCCCCAACTCATAAGCTCTCGCGCGTTTACTGAATGACAGACGCCGAAAGCTCCGCCAAAAAGCTCCACGCTCAGCGTACGCTTGCGTCGAATTCGCGGGTGGGTGGGGGAAATTCGAAGAACACATTAAAAATCGAAAAGGAGAGAGCGCAGGTCTCGAGGAAACCAGCGAGTGGCGAGAGCAGCGAGTGGACGGCAAACACCAACGAGTCTTTTGGGCAAGGACATTTGGTGGTCTGGCCGAATGGACTGCCAACGAGGGGCTTTTTTCGCTGAATTTAAAGGTCTCCAGAGCGTGCTTGGTTGCTGCCGAGAAATACACGAATGATAAATGGAACCCACCAGAGGTGCAAGTAACACTGCAGCAATAGATCTCGCTGGTTTTTTAAGATCTTTAAACCTCTAACTGAATATAAACATATTAAGGACTAAAGACAGCTGTAACATTCATTAAGGTAACAGGAAAGAGAAATAAGATAGTTTCTTAGAAGGTCTTAAGTTTACTTAGAAAGTCTACACTTGGAAAAAGAAACCTTAAGAACTGAGAAGAGAAATTGGAGAATTTCTTAGAAGGTCTTAAGTTCTCTTCCCTATACATCGAAAAAAAACCTTGACGACTGGGAAGAGAAATACGACAAATTCTTAGAACCTTAACGATTGTTTTTATGATCTATTTTTAAAAGAGTTTCCTTAACGGATTGATTTGAAAAATAGATTTCTATAACTAACCAGAAATTTATGGCTAAGATTTCCTACTGGATTATTAAAATTCTTAGAGCTCTTTGTGAAAATTTCTTATATAAAAGAAGGAGAAAAAAATGTCCAGCTCAGAAAACAGCAACCTTCTTTGAGATCTCAAGGAACCAAAGAGGTAAATAAGAGTTCTTGAAAAAGCCTTTTAAGGAATTATCGGATGATAAAGTTAGTTTCCAAAACCTTCCCAAAGATCTCTGAAACTTGACAAAGTTTCTTCAAGCTCTTTAAGTTATTCCAATGATTCTTTCCGAAATTTGACTTTGATTCCACTTCTTTCTTTCTACAGCTAAAGAAGTTAAGGAATTTATTGATATCTCCGAGTCTTTTGGGATTGTATTTTTCCGTCAAAAGATCTTCCTTTCGGCAGAACTTTTTCTGCATTTTCGGGTTAAGAGATAATGAAAAAAAATTCCCCTATTAACCCAATTAAAGTTCTATAAATACAGCCACCCTTTCCAGTGGACTATTTATGGAATATTTTTGCTTATAATAAACTTTAATTGCTTTACGGAGAATTCCCAGTTCCCTTGCATTAGCCAGACGCACACGCGTCTTGTTAACTTGGCCATAATTGCATTGCCCCGGCGGTCGGGGGTGGGGCCGCCCCACTCGTCATCTGGGTAGTGCCAACCGGCAGAAACGAGTGCGCCCTGAAGACTCCTCAAGTGGCTGCCTTTGAGTCGACAACTCCGGACAGGACGACCACCCGCGCCCACCAGCCACTCGGGCATTTACGCCTGCATAAGTCAGTTGGCTGGCTGGCTGACCTTCCACCCTCATCCTAAAGCAACTGCAGCGGCTAAAAAAGCAGAAATGAGAAGCCAAATTGATGGGTGGATGGGAGGGGAGGATCAATTTATTGAAAGCCCAGTGGACACGACGTGCTAATTGACCAAACATCCCATTGATTGTGTGTAGAATTTTTATAGGCCACTCGAAGGGCAAACAAAAGCGGTTCTTTCGGATTGATTGCCAGGCCAGCAGGACCGTCGATTATTTGCTGTCCTGCAATTGGAATTCCAATGAATTGCCAAAGTTGGCAGCTCAATTTGCCCGCGGGATTGCCAATCGATGGCGCTGATATTCCCCGCCATTCAATTAAATCGAAGGACTCCGACTTTTCTTCTTTCCGGAGAATTTCAAATTACAAATTTGACGGGCCATAATTGCCGACGGCGGACCCGCCAAATGGCCAGATGGCGTGCCATCTTCGAGTTCGGAATGCAAAATGCACAGAAGTTCAACCAACCCGGTGGGGAGCTTCGGGTTAATGCTCTCAATGGGTTAATTCTTTAATGCGAAGTTAAGAAAGCCAAAAAAAGATGAAAAGATCTTGGGAAATGTTTAAAAATTGCCTTAAAAAATTGTTTATTTCTGAGAAAGTACAGTTGCCGTTCGATTATTGTAGTCAGTGATGGGAAGCCTCGATAAACTTATCGACATTCGATTGATTCGAAAGCTTTTTCTTGGTTTTAAAATCTTAAGGCTACAAAAATTGGGAAAGAGAGCAGAGAAAGAATAAAAAAAGGCAGATAAGTTATTTATTTCTGGAAAAGTACAGTTGCCGCAGGATTACTGCAGTCGGCGATGATGAACTTATCGATTTTAGAAGCGTTATTTTTAGGGTAAGAGATTGAGGAAGTGGTCAGATAAAGAATAAGGAAACCGCTAATATCATTTTCAATATCTTCTACGAATTTATTAAGGTTCTTTGATTCTGGAGGGAAATATAAAAGAAAGCTAAAAGAAAGAAGATAAAAACTCAAGAAAAGGATATAAGAAATTGAAAATATCATAGCCTCAAATAAAGGCTTTGATTGAAAGCACCAAAGATCTTCAAATTATGTTTCCTGACTACTTTCTTTACCTTTCTAGATTTCTTGATTATTTGCATCACCGAATGAATTTCATTCAATCCCATTTGGAGTTTGTGGGGATCCCAAAATCTTTCTTTATTTAAGACCTTGGGAAAAATAGATTCCCAATCAAAATTCCCAAGCTTCTTCTAACTGAGGAAACGTTCTCTCTAGTAATTTTTGAATATCGTTAACCTCTCGCTATCCAAATTAATCTCCGGGTTCTTTTAGAAACCCAAACAATCTCCCCGTCGATTTCTCGAGGAAGATTTCTCCCAATTGGAGTCTGGTGAGATCCCAAAACCTTTTGATTCTTCAGAAAGTAAGAAAACTTTTAATTTCTTTATAAAATCCCAAGCTGTTCCCACAACTTTAGGTTCCTTGAAGTTCTCTTTGATATTTTTGGAATACCATTAATCCCTGGGCTATCCGGGTTCTCTCCGTGGATCTCTCGCTTCCCCTCCCTCTCCCCTTTCCCCTCCTCCAGCCGACCCCTTTAACGAGAGTGTCTCAATTTGATTTCATTGCTGCCCCCAACGGCAAATGAAATTATCACATTCACGTTGCCGTTGCCCGGCGGTCCGATCGGTGGGTCCATCAAATAACCCCAATGATGGGGAGGGCAATGGCGAAATGAAATTATGGAATGAACTGGGTTACCGCCGGCCAGAGTTGCCCCACCAGCAAATTGACAAGGGGCTGGGCCGCCGGGCGGGCGGTTCGTCGTTCTCATTTTTGTGTGTTTTTTCCCTGAGCGTCACGCAAAATGTTTTGAATGACAAACGCAGGAATTGACAGGCGGGCAGGCGGGAATGAGATCGGCGCTCGTTTTGGGGTCAATTGAATTCGATTGAGGTTCAAGGGGCAAAAGGCGGGGGGCGTCATCGAAGTTGTCTAAGGAAAAGCATTTCACTCGACAGTTCCGAGTGCCGCTAATCAAGTGATTCTCAAGAAAATGTCAGCCAAGGAAAATCAGGAAATGTTTGCATTTTCGGCGGCTTCCGTCGCTGTTCTTGCTTCCGTTGCATGCCACATGCCACATGCAACAAGATAGACAGCTGGGGGTGGCGGCTCACCTGTTGTGGCTGCCACCGCAGCTTCTGCAGTCGCCAAGGCTGACCAGCGGCAGCCTTCAGGGTCGTCGGCTGCCTGCCACTTTGACGCAGGCACGTGGCCACTTAATTGCTGCGCCTCAATGCCGAGTGGCAGCGGGCGGAAATAGACGCCTGCCTGTTGCACGCGCCCCCCGCCAGGCCCTTCGTCGCATTGGAAATGCCATCAAATTTTCATTGAGCGAATTTTTCGGCCGATTACAAATTTACGACCGATCGACCAGCGGCGACTCCGCCCGGACATGCAACAATTTAAAAGCCATTTCTTTGTGACCCAATTGTGTGGCTGCCCCGCCGCCGCTGGCCCGCCCCTGCGGCTCATTTCGGTGGCATTTTCGTGCTGGCCTTGGGCCGCCTGCGGGGGCTAAGAATAGTTTGACATGGAATTGACGTATAAACACCGACGGACGCATTGCACGGAGGATGAGCGGCGGGCGGACAGAAAAGCCGGGGAGGCTCCACCAAAAACCCAGCCAACCAAAGCCACAAAATTAAGGAAAACATCGGAAAATCGAAGGAGGAACAGCGAAAAATAAAGAAATTATAAGAGGAATCTTAAGTCGCCGGAGAAAGAGCCACAGAAACTCAGGAATCAGGGAAACTGAGATGGGAATTCGAAGGAACAAAAGAGTTTTCAATAGAAGACTCAACTTTTATAACAAACAGACGTTGATGAAGGAATATCAAGGGCATTCGAAGGACATAATAGAGATCTATAAATCGTGGAGTGATTATGCAGAAAGTTCTTAGGAAATCTCAATGAAAAGTCTTTAGGGTTCGAATCTACTCTAAAAAGAGATAAGGGATTTATAATGAGAAAGAAACGGAATAAAAAGAAGCTTACAGAGGAACAAAGAATGCTCATTTATAATATAGATAAAGTTCTTATAAAGAAAGTTGTTTAAAAAGTCTTTAAGGCTGGAAGTGGATTGAATCTATTCTAAGAAGAGATAAAGGACTTATAATATGAAAGGTAAAGAATAGAGATCTATAAATCGTAGAGTGATTATAGAAAAATTTGTTTGGAAATTGAAAATTCTTTAAAAAGCATAAAGAATTTATAATTTGAATGAAAGGGAATAAAAAGAAGTCTAGAGATTTCTTTAAAGTTTAAATCTGAGAGCAGGAACTCAGAGACCGTGTAAAATTAAGCGAAATGAATCATTTTGAAAATGGATAGCTGTAAAATTATTTTTGAATTAAGATAAAGAAAGACTTTTTTAAGATTCCTTAACTTTCTAGCTTGATGGCCAGTAGTTTCCTTAACTTTATCAACCGCCGTCTCTCCCAAATTCTATCGATTCTGTAATTCGCATCAGAGGACTCTTTTATAGAGTCTGTAGTTTCCCTAATTTAATACTACATAGTCTCCTAAATTTGTTCGATTCTCTCTTAGAAGAAAGAAAACTCTTTAATAGAGTCAGTAGTTTCTTTTACTTTATCAACCGGAGAGCCTCCTAATTTCTTTCGATTCTACAATTCTAATCAGAAGACTCTTTAATAGAGTCAGTCCCTCCTATATTCTTCTTCGATTTTAAGATTTCGATCCGAAGATTTCATCTCATCGGTAGAATTATATTGCATATTCGCTCCATTATGGAAAAATATTACTTCAAAATAGTTTAAAGACTCAAAGGAATTCCTAAAATTTCTTAAACCGGAACCCAGAGAGAAATTCTTAGAATCTTACAGTAATCCAAATTCTGTGTTATACTTGAATTCCCAACAATTTCCGACCACTGTGCGGGCGGGCGCACCTTTGCCGGGGGCAAGAAGAAAAAGAGGCCACGGTATTTGCTCTTGAGAAACTCAAGTGCTGATTAGTTAAAAACGAAATTAGAGAGTCCCGGGGGCGATTTCCTGTAGCGGAAGTCGAAGCGCCGCCAACGGAAATCACCGTCAATTTAGAAGCAGATGGGAAATACAAATTCCTTCCAACTTACCGAGCAGCAAAAGTTTAATATCCTTGGCCGCCTGGATGCCATCCTCCTTGAGGTTCTTCTCGATTTGTTTCGACCGCTGGATGGCGGCCCGTTCTTCGGCGGAGGTAGTACAGCCCATGATGGAATCTAGATCTCAAGGAAGCCGGTCGGATCGGATCGAGCGAGGAGCGAGCCGAGGGGGGTGGCGGTGAGAGGAGCGAGCGCGAGCGCGGGAAGCGGAGGGGCTTCGAATTTATGTACAATACACGCACACACACACGGGCACACACGCACACGATAGACGGAGGCAGACGGAGTGGAGAGACTGCAAATATAAAGGAAATTCTGTGAGTGAGCCGGAAAATTCAAGGCGGCAACGGCAGCAGCGAGTTTAGAGTTCCGGGAAAGCGATTAAGGCTACTGAGTCACCCGCACCGGTTGCACGGGCCGAGTGGTCTTAATTTTATGGCCAGCGGTGTGAGCGGCCGGCGGGCTAGATTTTTATGGTCGCGAGTGGAAGGGAGCGAGGTGGGGGTGGGGGGGGGGCGCGGGTCTTCTTATCAGCGGCGAGTGACAAAAACAAACAAGAGAAACTAACTAATTTGCATATGGAGGGCCACATAATCTCCCCTTGTCCTTTTTTTGGCCACTCGCAGGAAATTCATCAATTTATCGGGCGTTTATCTTATCGGCTGGCTGGCTTCTTCCTTAACCAGAAATTATTGGTTGGCCCGGTGGAAATTCACCGAGCCAGCAGCAGGCCCACGCCCACGCCAACTTGCCCCTCCCCCTCTGCGAAATCCTAACGTTTGTACGCCCGCGCGGTTGTGTGTGTGTGTGTGTGGGCGTCGACGCCCCAAGCCGGCAAAGGATTAGGGAAAAAAGATGCTGATGAAATTGAAACTGGAACTGCAGTGACTTTTCACCGTGACTTTTTCTGGGTGGGTGCCTCGGCAAGTTTTCCGTTTTCACACGCACGCCCGCCCGCTGCCACCCCGCGCGCAGCGCAGTTACCACCGCCCAGCGTAGTATACACACACAACACTTGCACACACACACTCATACACACACACATGAGCACACCGCCCTGCACCCCTCGATTTGGTTTTTTTCTTGGCGCTGCGGCCGCCACCACAGCTTTTGCCGTCCTTGCTTGCCATTTTTTTTCTGATGGGCGGCGGCGGTTGTCGGCGTTATGAAGAACACTCACGGTTAGGTTTTTTGGAGATTTATATGCGTACGGTTGTGAGTTAATTTAGCACTTGCACTTTGTAACGGTTTGCATTTAATTTATTTGATTTTTTTTTCTTATTAAAAATTTCTCTGCGCGAAAATTCTTGTCGTCGCTGCTGCGCGGCTGCCCGAATCTGAGTTGTTGTAGTTCTTGTTGTTGTAGTTGTTGCTATATAGGGGAACCAGGGCTGGAGGCAACAATTATCTGTCAGCCCTCAAGCGGCAATTGCGCAAGAGTTGTCCACTCGCTAATGGCTTTTAAAAAATCTTTAATACACTTCTTACACCCAAGAACCCTGGCTAAAAAAGAGCATTTACAACCATCTATCTAAATTAATTGATGTGCTTTAAACTTTTAATTAAATCTGGCAAGTTATCAACTGAAATTGCCATAGGGCTGTCGCTTGACTACAAGTACTTGCGGGGAAATCGCAAAAATCCTTGAATTCTTTAAAATTATTACAAGTTTTCACATTCTAACCCTTAAACTTTCGCCATTGAATGATTATTATAAGTAATAACTTCGCTTCACTCTAAAATATACCGATTCTAAAAAAGTCTGGTCACACTGAAATTTAAAAACCGATAGGCGGGCCGCTGCAGGGTTCCATTTACATAACAGAATTATCGATAAGTTCTTTTGTTTTGGTTTTGAGAAATTACTGAAGTATTTAAAAATGCTGCGTTTAAGACAGTTTTTTAAAACAACAGCTCCTCTGCGCCTGCAGTTGGTGCGCTGCAGCAGCGGAAAAGGCGAATTCGCCACCCCGCCCGAAATCGTAGACTTCGAAGACCCAACCCACCTGCCGGTGCCCGAGTATCCCGTGCGAACGGACGAGCCCTTGGCCACCAGGAAGCAGAGGCAAGCAAGGCGGCAATTTATATATAAAATGTTAACGTATCTCCTTTATAGACTGCTGTACCAGTCGCGCAAGCGGGGCATGCTGGAGAACGACCTGCTGCTGAGCACCTTCGTGGCCAAGCACCTGAAGGATTTCAGTGCCGCCCAAACCGCCGAATACGACCAGCTCATCAACGGGGTCAGCAACGACTGGGACATCTTCTACTGGGCCACGGAGACGAAGCCAACGCCGCCGGAATACGACAACGAGATAATGCGCCTCCTGAAGCAGCACGTGAAGAACGACGAGCGCGTGCAGCGAATCCGCCAGCCGGATCTTTAAATAAAAGAAAGGATTACCCGATCTTTGTATATAGCTTTATATTTAATCCGATGTGTGAGTGTGTCAGTGTGTGTATATAGAATATTAATACGCTTAATAACTACAGCAAATATTACACTTAAAAACTGCGGGCTACCGGTTCGCTTCGCTGAATTTGGACGACAAAACCAAAAAACGCTCGCCAAAAGGATTCCCGGCCACAAATTGTTCTACAAGCAGACGAGAAGCGTATTTAACTATGTAAATTGGGTATGTTGTGTGTGAAGTTGAAAATTTATGATAAGTTTTATTTTAAGCAATTCGCGATTTCTTCGTTCTCGGATTTTTTATGGTTCTCTTATTTTTCTTGGATATTGGAGGAAACTTTTAAAATTATTGCAACACAAGGCGGAGAGCGGGGCGGGGCTCACAAAAAAAAAGCAGAAAACTAAAATTCATACAATTATTAAATCGAGGGCGCTTGAAACTGAATTAACAACAAATTAACCTACGCATCCTTATCCCTAACCCTTCCCCCTGCGCCGCCTCTCGCCTCCCTCCAGCTAAGCTAATCGAGCGTCTCGAAAAAGTCATGGGCCTCGACATAAAGCGCCGGGCTGCCGCGGCCCCTGGCCGCCGACGTTGCTGTGGCCGAGCCGACGCCTCGATGGCGACCCCTGCGCCCTGCCAGACCCCCGCCGCCGCCGCCCACAGCCACGCCCGCCTCGGTTGAGCCCGTCATCACCGGATCGTAGGTGCGGGCAGCGGCCGCGGGCACCTCAGCCGTCGAGGACTTGCGACGTCGCTTGTTGCGCCTTCGCCTGCGCCGCTTGCTGCTGGAGGAGGCCGCACTGGCGGAGGCAGCGGCGGCGGCCGCAGCCGCATTGCTGGTGATGGTCTGTACAGCGGCCGTGGAGGTGGTGGGGGCGCTGCCCAGCGGCTCGGTGAGCACGCTGGTGCGCGGCAGGGTCAGCGTCGTCTCGAACATCTTCAGCAGCGTCGGCGAACTGGGTCAATTTTGCGGGAACACATCGTCGATGGTGATGAACGCGTCCTCGCCCAGCGAATGCTGGCCGATGATCTTGATGAGCTCGGCCGCATGGCCCACCAGATACTCGAGCGGCGGGCGGCGGGGGAAATTCAAAGATTCTGCAAGGCAAATCCTTTATTAAACCGGAAGAATGGGCGGTGGGCGTGGCTCTTACCTAAAATCGCCGAGTTGAGCGTGGTGGAGACGAGTTCGCGTCGCGAGGGACACAGCAGCCAGCCGAGTGGACTGGACCAGGGATTCGAATAGGCAATCAAGCTAAATGCATCCTGCAAAAAGAATTCCCAGTTAGTCGACGGGAAATGGCAAGGGGAGGGGGGTCAGCTTACCTCCAACATTTGCCGCTCCTCCTCGGTCATCAGGTTCTCCTTCTCCAGCTGCTGGCCCATGAGCGAAAGTTCCTTGCCGAACTCTAAAATCTTCTCTATGACGCGTCCGTAGTTTCGGGACGAGGGCGAAATATCAACATCTAGAAAAGGGACGACGAATCAGCATAGGAAATGATTTAAGAGAATTCCTGAATGGTTCCTAACTTTGGACAACCTCGGGAATTGTTGATTTTCTTGCAAATTCCTTAGGAATCTTGGTTAGGGTATCAAAAATCGAAAGATAAACCCAAAGAGATGATCTCCAATGTCTCCAAGGTCTTCTTCGTATTACTTAGGATTTTTCTAGAGAGCTGAGATCATCAGAGTTATTTGTTATCTCCTAAGCAAAACTTCAAATAGAGATCTCCCTCTTTTCTAAAAGAAAATATACAAAAAATCCTGAGATTCTTATAATTTGAGACCTCCCTTCTCTCTTGATTCTTTAGGATCAATCAGGTCCCGATAATTCTGTCACTCCTCTTTAGATAATATTGGATATATAATAGGAATCGTTTCTAAAGAATTTTCAGATCTTCTCTTATCCCATATTCTCTTTTTCTCAGATCTATGAACTTTTCAGATCTTCAATTTTAAATGCAAACTGAATTTGTACTCCAATCTTACAAGATTAATCCAAATGATTCCTCAAATATCTGATTCTGATTCCTTTTCCAGATCTCTAAACTTAATCTCTCCCTCACATCCAAAGTTTTAACCTTAACTTCTCTCTTGATTCTTGGGGATCAATCAGGTCCCGAAAATTCCGTCTAGGCAATATAGGAAATCATTCTTAAAGAATTTCCAGATCATCTCTTACCCCCAAATTTTCTTTCTTTTTCAATTCGTATTCCAATTTTAGGAGAACAGTCCAAAGAAATCCTCGAATATTTGATCCCGAATTCTAGATCTCCAGTCTTAAATTCTACCTCGGATCCAAAGTTTTCAGCTTAACTTCTTCTTTGGCTCTGTGAGATCATTCAAGTCCCTAAAATTCCATCTCTCCTCTTTAGAAAATATTGGGAATCGTTTTTAAAGAATTCCCAGATCATCTCTTCACCCCAAATTATTCTTTTCTGAGTTTCTAAAATTTTAAATTCGTATTCCAATCTCAGGAGAACAGTCCAAATAATTCTTCAAATATCTGATCCTAAATTCTAGATCTCCAGTTTTATATTCTCTCTCAGATCCTAAGATTAAACCTTAACTTCTTCTTTGATTCTGTGAGTGCTAAAAATTCCGTCTTTCCTCTATAGATATTATCGGGAATCGTTCTTAAAGAATTCCCAGATTATCTCCGATCCCGAATTCCCTTTTTCTCAGATAGTTAATCCAAAGATGAAACGATTCTTCACATAACTAATTCCGATTTCTTCTTGACTTAAAGAATTTCTAGATCTCCAATTGCGTGTTCCCATCTCAGATCATATTGATTGATCCTAACTCACCCATTTCCTCATCGATGGCATCTAAAGGATTGCGGGCGGCATTGGCGTTGCCATTAGAACACGTATCACCTGAAAGACCGGCGAAATGATCTCATTAAAGAAGGAATAAAGAAAAGGATATTATAAGAACGCCTACCGTTGGAGTGGCTGTTGCAGGGCTCCATTTCGACGTCCATGCTGTTGGAGTCGTGATCCAGACATTTATTGGAGTTGTCGTCGATAAGCATGCTAAAAAAAGAAGAAGAAGATTAGAGATATATATATTGAAGGATTTGTAAAGGAATTTGTACTTTTTCAGTTCCTGGTGTTTGTCGCTATTTTTTATCACAGCAGAATGCGCAGTGTTGGTTGGCTGTTGTTGTTGTTGTGGTTGTTGTTGGCCGTTGTTGCCTTTGCTGTGCTTGAAGGCCTTCGTGGATTGAATGACCGAAGTCTGATTCGTGGGCATCGTCTGGGTGGTGGCCGTGACTTTGTTGTTGGCATGCTGAAAAGATCCCCATCTTCAGTCTCGAAGGATTCAGTTAAGGAAGCAAAAAACCACCTCGATATCCGCGCCGTTGATCATCTCAATGAACTGGCGGCACTTCAAGGCGAACCACAGATTCTTGTTGTTCTCCAGAAGCCCCGGAAACGAACGCAAAGTGTTCTCAATGGCCTGGCTCATTTTGCCGGTCAGGATGAGCTTGATGATCTCTAAATCAAGAAGGACAACTAATTAGTCAGTCTTGTTTGAAGGAGGCGATTTGGCGGACTCACTCTGCCGGGTCTTGATGGAGGCCAAGTCCTCCTCGAAGGAGCGGCGGGTGTAGCCGTTGAAGGCCTCGGCTGTCTTGGTGTAGCCGCTGTGGACCAAATAAGAGGACACCAGGCTGCAAGGGCAGAAAATTTAGTCTTCAAGGACACTTCGAGGATTGTGGATTGGCTCACCTGTTCATCAGGTTCTCGGGGGTGTCGAGGAGATGCGGATAGCGGTCGATTTTCCTCAAGACATTGGCCCGCATTTCCTTCATCATCTCCTCGATTTTGTCGAACTTGAACGGCTCCTGGCCGAAGTTGGCGTCCACCTCCTCCCCAGGCGTCTGCAGACCCACCGTCGGATACAATTTTGTCTAAAGAAAAACAAACATATTTAGTCCTTTTCCTCCATCACAAAAGGGTCATTTGGCTTACCGGCAGATCCCTAAATGCGATGCCCAAGTCCACGCCGTTCTTCGTGTAGAAACAAGTGTTGTTCACAAAGTTGACGCAGCAGCCGATGACGTCGCCGGTGGTGAAGGTCGGGCCGTAGGTCTGGCCATTGCCGGAGGAGCTGAAGGAGTTGCCGTCGTCGCCGTGGTAGCCGTAGGACTGCTTGTCCCAGCCGGGCAGGCGGTTCATGCGGAACTGCTGGGCGGTCAGGCCGATGCCCATGTAGCCGTTGCGTCCTTTGGATATGATCCTTACCTCGAAGTAGTAGATGCCGCAGGACGACGGTATCGGGTAGGCAGTGCGCACTGAGGCCGCATCGCTGTGCGCTTTGCCGACACCTAGAAAAACAGAGTGGAGAAGTCAGTTGAGCAGTTGGGCAGATGGGGAGTTGGGTGGCGAAACAGGCAAAAGCCCCAGACGACAGTTGGACAAATGTATAGAAATCATATGGACAGAAAAAAAGAAGTTGGGCAGTTGAGCAGTTGGGCAGTTGCGAAATAGGCAAGAGCACGGATAAAGAAATAGAAAAACATATGAAGAAAAGAAACAGTTGGCTAAGCAGACAAACGGGCAAAAGCTCCAAAAGACAGATGGGCAAATGCATAGAAAAACATAAAAAGAATAGAATCAGCTGGGCAGTTGAGCAGTTTGGACAGTTGACAGATGGAAAAATGCATAAAAAATCATCTGAAAAAAAAAACATGTTGGACAGTTGGGCAGTTTGGTTGAGAAACAGACATTTTGCCCACCAGACGGCAGTTGGGCAAATGCATAGAAAAACAAATGAGGAAGTGAGCATAGAAACAGTTGGATAGATGGGCAGAAAAACGGACGACCAACTTGGCTCTAGGATTGTGTGTGCGCTTGCCTTGGACAGTTGGGCAGACACCTAATTATTAAATAGAATTTGAGAGGTTAGAGTAGAACAAGGTCGGTGGAGATTTGAAGAAGAAGAAACTGTTTTTCTGTACTCTTAACTATTTTCTAGATAAACAAACAGCTTTACTGAGAATTGAAAAGAAGGAGCAAAGTCTAAAAATCTAAGCTTAGCTTCGCTAAACGATTTAAGAGAAAACTAAACAGACAGATAAGTAAACAGACAGACAGTTGGGCAGTTTCAGATATCTTGGTAAAATGTTCCCTTCTCAAGATCGTGGAACTATTTTCCTAAAGTTTCTATTTCATCAATTGAGTCATAATGATTTCCTCAAGTTTCCTTCTCAACTTTCAGGTCTTTGGAAATCGAAATGGCGGCCTTGTTGTTGTTGCTGGGCAGCTGACGATTAGCAAACAGCTGTTCGCCCACTCAGCACGCGAATGAGCATGTGAAACGGGCGAGTAGAAAAAACAAAGAAACCCGCGCCCATCTCCGCCCATGCGAGTGAAAGAGACAACTACTGTATGCCGTGCGTTGCCCAAAATGCCCGCTGCCTGCATGGGGGCGCCTTACCAAAATGGCAGCCCCCACAAAATAACGGATCATTTCTCGCTTACCCTTGTAGGTGACGCGCAGATTGTTGTGGGACAGACCAATGGACAGACACTTGTCATGCGGACTCCAGCAACGCGGCAGCGGCGTCTCGTTCTCATTCACATTCGGATACAAATGACGCAGCCGATCGACTCCCTGCTGCTGCTGCTGTTGCTGCTGCTGGCTCTGCTGCTGCTGCTGGCTGTGCTGCGAGTGCCCCTGATGCGGCTGCTGGGCATGCAAATGCGCATGGTGGTGATGCCGGCTGCTGCCGCTGGTCTTCGGCGAGTTCTGGCTGCCCTTGTGGGCGGAGCCGGCGGCGAACATGTCGTTGCTGAAGTGGCTACCGTTGTTGCTGTAGAAATGGCGGGTGCGTCGGGTGCTGGCGGCCGACGAGGTGGAGGCTGTGGGGGAGGGGCCGCTGCTGCCGCCGCTGCTGCCGCCGCTGCTGTTGTTGTTGTTGCTGGCGCGGGAGCCGGGGGCCCGCGAGCCGCTGGGCAGGACGGCCACTGAATGGAGACGCGGGCTGCTGGGGGCCACTAACTCGTCGTCGTCGTCCTCGCCGGGTGCCGGGGATGGGGGTGAGGTGTCCGGATGCTCCTCGGCCGGAGGCTGCTGCGCCGGCTGCGGTTCGTTGTTTTGGACGTCGGCGTCGGCGTCGCCCTCGTCGAGGTCGTCGTCTTCGTCGTCGTCGAAGTCTTCAATACGCTCCACGGCGTCGTTATCGATGGCGTCCGCGTCAATCGTATCGGCAATGGCGGTCTCCTGTTCCTGATCCTCAGCCGGCGGCAAGGACTCGGCAACCACTGGCGACGGTGACGGTGGCGGTGGCGGTGCTGGTGGTGTGGGTGGTGGCGGTGCGGTCTGGTGAAGATTTCGAGGGGGAGAATGATCGTGAGGAAGGTGTTCAAATGACTGTTCTTGTTGTTGTTGCTGCTGGGGTTGTTGTTGTTGCTGCTCCGGGGCTGCAACAACGGCAATGGGGACTAAAAGCGGAGCGACTGGGGCTGAGTCGATGGGGGAATGGGAGGACAATGAAGCGTTTGCCGTTTCGTCTGTTGTTGTTGCCGTGGGCGTTGCAGCATCGCGTGGGCGGGCCGGGCCGTCCCCAGGGTTGTCAACGTGGTCGAAATCCATTTTGGAAAGGGACTCTTTTTTTTTGGTTGTATTAAAAAAAAAAAAAACAATCAGAAATACAGAAAAAAGTAAGGGAGGCGGGGTAAGCGAACGTGCAGTGGAAGCACAACAACAACAACAACACCGAATCAGTGGATGAGGCCGTGTGGGTGCCGTCGGTCCGTCCGTCCGTCTGTTCGTGGTGGTCAAGGCCCTTGGCCCCCTGGTGACCTAAATGCAGTCGAGTTAAGAGCGCAGCAACAATTATGCAGATACACACACACACACACGCACACTCACTGAGCTAACGGTTTGCGGGGGTGGGGGGACTGCAAATGCAATTGCAAATTTGCAAGGCTTAAAGAAAATCGATAACTTATTTAAATTTTATAGATTTCCACAAAACTCTTTTTTGGTTTTAAGTTTTTTGCTTAATTTGCGTTTTGCTTGGTGTCTGGTTTTTTTTTACGTCGCTCGCTCTTTTTTGAAGTTTTCTTTGTTTTCCCTGCCAGTCACTGCACACACACACACACACACACACACATGCACGCTCGCAGCCATGCTCGTGCGCGCACACACACACGCACCCGCAGACACACACACCATCATGCAATACAGAAAAAATTATATTTCTTTTTTTTTTGTGATATCTCCTTGGTTGCTGGCTGGCCCAACTGCGTTGCGCTATTTCTGGTGTTGTGGTTAAAATTGTTAGATGATTTTTTGGTACGATATGCGTTTGGTTTTTTGGCTCAACAATTAACTAATTGATGGAACGCATAATTACCTTGATTTGAATGTTACAAAATTACTGCACTGACTTCTCCTCACTTTTCTTCCACTTATCGCTTTGTTTTCTTCTTAACTGCGTGTGTGTGAGTTGTTGTTGCTGCACCAAAGCTACAAAAACAATGCAACCAGAGTTGTCAAGTAGGCAATTCGGTTTATAAAATTTAAAAATATCAGGAAAACGGTTGTATTTCTATAAAAGAAAATTAAATAATTTTAAAGAGGGAATATTAATGGAAATATGTCAAGTATTAACTTATTTAAATAATTTATTTTTAGCCAGAGTTACCATAGATAGGCGAAAAAGAAATACGCAATTTGTTAAAAAACAATTTGTTAAAAATTGAATTCACAATAAAAATATATAAAAAGAGAATTGTTAAAATTACTTTTGAATTTTAATTCACTTATTTCTGTCTGTTTCGTTCTGGAAAGGCTATGCGTTGCAGAGTTGCCATGATTTTTGAGTCATTTCAAGTGGATTTAAGCTACGTACTCGAAGCGTTTCCCATAATCTACAGAATTTCCTGTTTTACGTGGTGAAATAAACAAAAATGTGTATTTAAAATTGAAATTTTCGAAATTCCGCTTGGTTAGCCCTGTGGAAAGGCCATTCTCTGCAGCCCTGGTCATGCATGCACCCGCCAAATTCAAACGATAAAATATCGTGTGATATTCTGAATTTTTATCGAAAACAGCCATGTAATCGAGTTTAAATGAGTTCAGTTTGTGTGTTTGATCTTCGAGAATTTCATTTTAGGCCTGTGTGAATACTTTTCAAGCGCAGTGTGCGGAAATACTGGTTTTTCTTATGTACAAATCTCCCGCCACAGACAAGCCTACATTTCTACCTAAGTTTGTGTGCCGCCCGATGACGCCGATCACGCGCGGTCGTTGGGCTGGTAAACAAGCCAGTGGAATTTTTATTATTTTTAATCTGAAATGGCGTCGTAGATTTCCATGTGTTCTGGTCTTGCGGTGGAGGCCATAAAAATGCATTTTTTTTTATATAGAAATCTCGCTTTATTTCGTTTTCAATTACCACAAATCCATATCCATGCCGTCCGGCGATTCTATAACATCTGAACGACCCGAATCGGCGCTGAGATCGCTGAGTCCACAACCCTGTCGATTTACACTGTCCGTGTGGCTGGTGAGCGCGATTTCTTGCTGGTGTGTGTGAGTTTGCTTGCGTCACACCAACACCAGCGCACCGAGCAGCGCTCTCCGGGAGCCGAGTGCTTGTTCGGCTCACACGAACTCACACACGAGGCGGGGCGAGAGAAGAGAGCGCGGATTTTGCTTTGGTATGCGTGAGTCACCCACACCAACACAGGGTGAGGCGCTCTCTTTGGCTTTGGCTCTCTGTTTACATTTTGCTGGGTTGGGGGGTCAAGAATTTTCTTATAAGGATTTGGGATCCCCGGATCTTTTGGGTTTCTTGATAGACTGTACCCGCCAGGCGTTTTGTTTGTCTCGTCAAACCAGAATTCCCAGAAGGTCAAATGTTTCTACGTCTCGTCGAGTACATAAGACCCAAGGCGACGCGTTGATAAGTCGACGGAAATTTCCACTGAAAAACACGCGCGGCGTTCGGACTTTGCCTGCGGGGCTGTACTTGAATTTCATTTTGAATTGCGTTGTTTTTTTTTTTATTTCACAAGAAAGTAAACTAAATTCCTTGAGGATTTTGGGGAGCCCTGGCTGTCTGGCGGTTGGCAGGCCTCTGACTGCCTGACCGCCGCCGTCTTCCAGCCCCAGCCGAGGCAAATTCACACCTACTTCGTCGGTGAGCTGCCGGAGAGCCGAATTGCATTGGTATTGGTGGAATCGCCGAAGCTTTACGAATACCAAAGCAAAACTTGTCTCGCTCAGAGCGTCTGACTCACCGACAGGCCAGAGAGAGCGCCGGCGGCTGTGAGTGTGTAAGTGAGCCGCAGCCAACCACACACACAGTAACAGGCCGGGCGGCTCTCTGGGAGGCGTGGCTCTCTGTTTACTTTGCTGGTGATAAGGCGGCCGGCAAACAGCTGATCCTGCAGGTGTTTTGGCAAATTGATCTTCTTAAATTGCATTAACTAGAAAAAGAAATCACAACTGTACTGAGAATTGTTTGGTGATTTCGTCAGTGGAAATTTCCAGCAGCCCACACCCCAGGCCCGTCAAACAGTGTCCGCCATACTGTCTTCCCTATATGGATCTTCTGTATATAATGTAGGCTGTCATCTTGCTTACCCCCTCCCCCTGCGCTTTACATGGCCGGCATACAAATCACCGCTATCGGTGCTGCACGCGCAATGCTCGCGCCGTCTCGCTCGCACGCCAGCCGCCAGCGGGTATAAATAACGGACCGGCTGGCTCAGCCAGTCAGTGAGCGATCAGCCAGCAGCAAAGCGAGAACTTCTCTGCGAAACTTTCAAGTGAACAAAACAAAACCAACAACCGTTACCATGCGCCTGGGACAGACTGTGCCGAACTTCAAAGCCGAGACCACCAAGGGGCCGATCAACTTCCACGACTGGCAGGGCGACCAGTGAGTACAAAAAAACGAATACACAAAAAAAAAACTGTAATTCTCCTCCGCTCTGCTTAGGTGGGTGGTGCTGTTTTCGCACCCGGCGGACTTTACGCCCGTGTGCACTACGGAATTGGGCCGCATAGCCGTCCACCAGCCGGAGTTCGCCAAGCGGAACACCAAGTGCCTGGCCCACTCGGTGGATGCCTTGAACTCGCATGTGGACTGGGTCAACGATATCAAGTCGTATTGCCTGGACATTCCCGGGGACTTTCCATACCCCATTATTGCCGATCCCAGCCGGGATCTGGCCGTGAGCCTGGGCATGCTGGACGAGGACCAGAAGAAGGATCCTGAAATTGGCAAGACCATTCGGGCGCTCTTCATCATCAGTCCGGATCATAAGGTGCGCCTGTCCATGTTCTATCCGATGTCCACGGGCCGTAATGTCGAGTGAGTTTTGGAGAGAGAATTTTGGAAGGTAGAATTCTAAAATTATGATTCTTTTAGTGAGATCTTGCGGGTGATTGATTCGCTGCAGTTGACCGACCGTTTGAAGGTGGTGGCCACCCCGGCTAATTGGACGGTGCGTAGCCGACTGACCGCTTGCTATAAAATATCCTGATTCCTAACGCTTGATTTCCGAATTTACAGCCCGGCACGAAGGTGATGATCTTGCCCAGCGTCACCGACGAGGAGGCCAATCGTTTGTTCCCCAAGGGCTACGATAAAGTGTCGATGCCTTCGGGGGTCAACTATGTTCGTACTACCGAGAACTATTAAGAAGCTAATGGATTCTGTGAATTCCAGCAACAAATTTTACCAAAATTTTCATGGCATTTAATCAAAAATCAAACAAATCATTCTTCCATTTTTTTTAAAAGAATTTATTACAATTTTTATGTAACAACATTTTATTCAACAAATAAACTTAAAAAATTAATTCAAACTTTGGTTTCAATTGCTTGTAGCGCAGTGTAAACTTGCGAAAGCTTGGCGGAGAGCTTTCGTAACGGTTTCTGGCCGGCAGCTGTTTTTGATAAGCCACCGCAGGCCCAACAACAACAACGCCGCAGGCTCTCCCACTTGTTCTTGCGGTCCGAGCTGCCTTCACCCCCCCGCTCCACCGCGCCCGTCACCCGCGCCTGATTCTTTGCGTTCTTGGCTTTCGTTTCTTTTCGCCGTCTGCAGTTGGGCAGCCGCCGTCGCCGCCGCTGCCGTGCGTTTCAGTTGGAATTCTGCTGTGCGCGCGTGCGGTCGGTCGCCTTGCCGGTCTCTTTTCGTTCTTGTTCGTTTCTAACTGTTAAATCCTTACGTGGCGCTGGCTGTGTGGGCATTTTGACGTAAGCCGCCACATCAACGTGAATAACTGGGAATTGTTTTTGCCGTCATTGTTGTAATCTATTTGCGTACACGCGTGTGTAAGTGCGTCTGTGTGTGTGTGAGAATAAATAAGTTGGTTACCGTTAGAGGCGGCCACCGATCTTCTGGCCGATTGACCAATCGCGTGTCTCCTTCAATCAAACCCGACGTCAGTGGTGTGAGCGAGAAAGCAAGACAACCGTTAGTTGGCTGAATTGTGGGCCAAAGTTTTTGTTTCTTTATGACTAACGGTGCATTATGGACACGGCCAACTTCAATTTGTCTCTGGGGCCGTAAAGCGTTTAAGGTGAGGCAGTTTTCGCTATTTTCCTGCTGGCTGGGGGTGGGGGTGGCTCCTGAATTATGCATTCAATTATCACACACACAAAAGTTTTTCCGGTTTCCCCGGTATTGCTATAATTTAGATGTAAATCAACAAAATGGAGTTTTTTTGCAACTGGAATTTATAATCCTTTAATTTCGCTCCTCCCTTCGGGGGTCCTTAAAAGTAAATATTTAAAAATAATTTTCGGCTTATCGGGTTTTAATTTGTTTACGCCAAAAAGGACCCAGGACCGCACAAAGGTCGCCGGTATCTTTATGTTTCCCAGCTGCAACCCTTGACCGGGGGGTGGGGGAAGTTAGGGTTTAATTATTTATAAAATGCTTAAGCGAAAAATTTGTATTTTATTTCATTTTACCGACCCACTGACACTTCATGAAATGTTAATTTTAATTAAGCGGTTTCCGGCCCCCCACCCCCGCAGTGAACCCACAATTGAGGTCTGCCCCAAAAAAAAGGGTTGCCACCCGCGGAATGCAGATAATGACGAGGCTGATGAAAAGATATAAAGATAAAGAAAAAAGAAAAACAAAAAGTCGGCATTTGACGAGACGGGGGGTGGGGGGCACTCAGGTGGCAGCCAGGATAACACGGATGTAGCGCGCGCTCGTGTCCTGCAAAGCGGGTCAAGTTGTTCCCTGTGAAATATTCCAAGTGCCTGAAAAGTGGCCAGAAACAACAACAACGCCGGCCAGACTGCCGCGCTCGTTTGGTCCTCGACGCGCCCGCGTATGGGCGGCCCCCCCGGGTAATATAGTCCTTCTTGAAAACAACAACAACAGCAAAGAGGAAACCTCAGATGCTCAAAGGCACGCGACTTGTTCTGGGGACATTGTGACATAGAATAATAAAAACCAAAGAAAACAAAACTATAGCCACCTCCCCCACCCCCTTATCCTGCACACGTACGGCGAGATGAGACCGATGAAGAGCCGACCCGAGGCCATCCGAGGGCTTAAGACAACAAACGCAACTGTACCCACGCAGACAATGCGGTTCATTTTTTTCTTTTTGGCAATTACCGTTGATGAATCTCAGGGAGGGGGAGGGAAGGGGAAGGCTTTCCTGGAAAGATGATGATGTTGTCTCGATTGTTCGATTGGCCTAAAACCACACGCAGGAAATTTTGTGGCTTACTGCAATTCACCTTTGGCCAAAGGAAAGAAAGAACAAATGTCTAGACTGTACCTGCATGGAAAGGGGGGGTGGCCACCTGTCTGGGTTCGTCCCTCCTTCCTTTCCCTAACTCACTCTTCAGGTGGTGAACACTGAGGCAAAATCAGTGGGGTCAGCCAAGGAATCGGGAAGGTTTTTTTCTTTTGATAAAGGATCACAGCAAGGACCTTAAGGATCTTTACAGAGGGATTTATTTAAGAACTATTAACGCTAGAAGTCTAAATTTGTCAGCTTTTATTCCAATCTTTCTTCAGAGTTGCCATTGCTACGCTTTTCTTCCCAAGTGCAGACTGTACTTTTTTTCAATTGTTGTTTTTTCAAGATCCTTGGTTTTTTTTTTTGCTAAATTCGAACCACTGTGCCGCGATGACGTCGGCCCTGTTGGCTTTATTGATTTAGAGCATTTCCAGGCTGGGAATTTTTGCGTGGGAGCCGCGCTGTCCCCCCCCCCCCCCCACTCGAACAACCGCAGTCTATAAATCAAAATCTGCCGGTTCGGTTCCGCCGGCTATTTGTCCGTCCAACTATCTGTGGTGGGGGGGTACATAATTATGGTATTACGACCATAGACCTTTTGTAATGGCCTGGTTGGTGGGGGTGGGGGGATATTCTGTGTGATCTGGCGAGCGCACATCATAAATAATGAATATAAATTAAATAGCCATGACTCCAGGGCGCCCCCATGCCTGGCATTATCCTGCTGTGCTTTCTAATTTGTGGGTTGGTTGGGATTGGCTAGGATTTTTTCGGGACCACACACACAATCCTTTTTTAGCATCAGCTGGAAATTTTAATTTATATTAATGCATTTAAATTATGGATAACGGTAATTGTTTTTGTTGTTTTTATTTTGTTGCCATTAAATTCAAATTTCTCTCAATGCAAATAAAACGAAAAAAACTCCAATTGAATAATTTTGTGTTGCCTACTTTTGGCGGTATAAATTAATGGTGGGTCCGTTTTTGTTGCCAACTCTACGGAGCGAATTTTCATTTGACGACAGACAAATAATTAATTTCCTCCAGTAGTTTTTCCTCACAGACTTTTCCGACACGGGGGAAAAAGACACAAACGGCATAATTGAAAAACTAATTTCTAAAGTTTCGGTGAGCAAATCTTTCCTTCGCTAATTACGTAAAGGAAAAGGCCGCTCCTTGAAGGGGTTGGGGGGCGTGTCGGTCGCATCACAAACAAATTCGTAAATTAGCCAGCTTAAATTGGTTACTAACTAATTAAAAACAATTTAAGCGCATGTAATTCAAGGAGGTAAAAATGAATACGCCAGGGGCGTCCTTGCCGCCGCCAGAGCACGGAAAAAGCGCAAATCTAATTAATGTGCCGCCGCCACACAAAATGCTCAAGAAATTTATTTCAAAGGACTCTCGGCGCGGGGGGGAGGGAGTGCGGGTATTTTACGACGGACGCACCTGGCCATCGGCTGGAAATGGGCCCACCGCCTCTGCGGCGATAATGATAAAGATTTTTCACCCACAGGCAACGGCCAACAGGCTTCAGAGACGCCAGGAGTGTGGGCGGTGCGTGGGTGCGTCAGGGACCCTCAGCGATGATCGATTTGGGCAGAGAATTTAAAGTGAAATTGATTAATTGAAGGAATCCTCGGCCGGCCCAAAATTTCCGCCACACGGAAGCTTTTAATGAAAGCGAGCGCAACTGTACTTCCCCAAAGATCTCAAGGAAAAGGGAATTCATCATTTTAGTAGAAGAAATTTGGTGCTTCGATCTAAAGTCTGAGCTTATTTTAAAGCAGTTTAAAGAGAGAAGAACTTGGGAAAGAGCTTTTAATAAAATTGAGCGCAACTTTACTTCCCCAAAGATCTTAAGCAAAAAGGGAGTTTATTTTTAGAAGAAGAAATTTGGGGCTTCGATCTATAAGATTAGAATAAAGATTTTCAAGGGTGAGTTTTTTTTAGAGGAGTTTAAAAAAGAAGAACTTAGAAGAAAGCTAATGAAATTGAGCGCAACTGTACTTTTCCAAAGATCTTGAAGGGAGAAGGGAATTTATTTGGGGTTTTGGTATGAGGAAATCTCAAAGTCTGAGTTTATTTTAAAGGAATTTTAAGAGAAAAGAACTAAGAAGGATTTCTCATAAGAAAATTCCAGAGATAATTCTTTGATTTCTTTCCTGACTTCCTCCTCTCAAATCCCAAATGGTTTTCTGAGCTCGCTTAAGCTTAGGAACTTTGAACTCTTCAATTTCCTTAGGTGAACTGCCAATTTCCGGATTATATAATCCTTGATATGTGTGGCCAAGGAGCCTTCCATTTGCCGGCTTCCCTGGCTTCTCCTGTGCTTTCAAATCAATTAGAATTTGCAGTCACCGTGAAAGGAAATCCATGAAATTGGCATTGAGACCAACGCCGCCTGCCATCGCCGAGTCCTTCCGCTGGCGGTAAACCGGTAAATCTGCTCGAAATGAATCGATTTCGGTGCTTGCGAAACTGTAAATAATAAGCAAGAAATGGGGAAATAACCGAGCCGGGTCACCTGCCTGGTTGAGATGACAGGGATACGCCAGGACGACGATTGAAAACCCGATTTGTTGCCACTGACAGTGATTTGTGCGGCTGACCTGCTTTTCTGTTTACCGACAAAGAAAAAAAAATGTAATTCATTTCCATTTCCTTGGGCTTGTTTTCGTTACAGGACGAAATGCCGGGCCAGCGACATGGCGCCATTTGAGATTCAATTAATTTAATTAACGCAAATTAAGGAAAAACGCAACGAGTCGAAAGACGATTCGCCGGCCAAAGTGCGCCCGCGATAAAGTGCCAAAGTGAAAGTGCAAAGGACGCGAAACCGCCGCCGCCAATCTGTGGTCGCGCCTCCGCTCGCCACGGCCCAATCGGGCCAGTGGCGGCTACTCGCTAACTGGCACCGCCAGCGCGCGTGAGGATGAACCGTTGGCCGTGTCACGCCGGCGTCGGCAGTTGGACGTGCAAGCCGAAAGAGAAAGTGCCGACCACGCCTACGCCAACGCCTACGGGGCCAGCGAGTGTCTAATTAACGTGACGGACTTTAGTGATTTCCGAGCGTTTTCCAACACTGAAACGGACGAAACCGACAACGAAGCGAACGATCAAAGCCTCAACGCAGCCTCGATCCCAGTGCCCATACTGAAAGTCAATCAAACAGCAGCAACCACAGCAACAGCAACCGCACCTGCAACAACAGCAACAGCAGCAGCAACAATTTCGAGCAACAACAACACGAGCATGTCGCGGATTATCCAGCCGAGGTACCGTTTTCGGGACCTGCTCCTTGGCGATTTCTCGTTTAACGACGATGGTGAAAGGTAAGTTTGATGGCTCAAAGTTTTCCCTCAGCTGTGGCCGCCACTTTGCTAAAGTGCTGCCCCCCACCCCCTTTCGAATCCTTACGAGCACTTTTCTCAATCTTTGGGGTAATCTTTTTGGTGTTTAAGCAAATGAGGGTCAAATTGGCTTTCAAATTAACCAAAAATAAACTGGCCCTTGTGTGTCCTTGAGGGAAATCGATTAATCGATTGCAATTGCCCGGCATCGCCAATTGTCTCCCTCCCCCACCTTTCAATTATTCACGGCAATCGTATGGCAAGCAACGGAGAAAAGAAAGGAAAATGGAAGGATAATTGTTTTGCTGCCACGCCCTCTTCTGAGGGCTGGACAATTGGCATATTGTGAATTGGTTTTCTGGCTGACTGATTGACTGTCGGGATTTTCTGAATGCTCTCGAAATCGTTAATTGAATTCCACAAAACGCAACACTGCAAAAAGGACAAAGCATCCAACAATCTAAAATTGTGGCCAGCCACTAAATTATGGATGCCAATCCTCGAGGTTTTTAATTAAATTGAAGTGCATAAACATTTCATATGAGGGGATTTGTATGCTCTTTTCGGAAGGCTTTTGAGTGGATTAAAATTTGATTGAAAGTCGTAAAATTAAATTCCTGAGTTGTTTTGGAAACGAGGAGCTTATTTTGATCATTTATAAGCTTTCTTTTTATATGTAGAATTGATTTTGATATTGTTATCCCGATCTTATTAAAGCTTTGCAGTTTCTGAGATCCCCACTTGACCCTTAACCGGCTGAAGAATTCTTGTCGTTACCCTGAACGTACCAATTTTCTCTTTGTGCTCCAAGAATCGAAAATCAAACAAATGTACCCCTTACCCTTATTTTAGCAGAAGGGTATAAAATATTCAAGGTTGTCTTTTATTGCAATTATTATAATTCATGGGTAGTTCGAGTACTGCGGCCTTTAGCGAGTGGATAGTTGGCCAATCAATACCCTTTTTCAGGCTATAAAGAGCCTCCTCCTTCGCCCTCAAAGAATCTTAAATATTGTCCAATTCATTTGGATCTCAGTTAAGATTTAAAAAAGTACCCAACCCAATATCTTGTTCCATTCTTTACCCTTAAAATCCCAAGACCTCCAAATCTTGTCTTTCTGCGCTTCCTTCTTCTAAATCACCGTAAATGAAACTGAAGCATTTTAAGGCTTAGCCATAAATCCTGAGCCATCAGTGAGCCTTGCACTGCATTTGACCTTTCGCGCCGAGAACAAAAGTGGTTCGGTGGGTGGGGAGCGCATCGGAGGTGGAAACTAATCGATACTGACAGGCGATTTATTTTGATTTTGTTGGATTTTCCACTTGCACGGCGGAAGTGCAATTGATGTCATAAAAACGCCACTTCAAAAAACCAATAAAGCCCACAAGGAGTGCGATTTTGTTGGCATCGAAGGGTGACCGTTGAATTAGAAAAAAAGTGATGATCGTTAGGAGATTAAATGCTCTTTAAATCAGGCAAGCAAATCGACGAATTAAATTTTAAATTATGATTTCCACTGGCCCTGAATGCAAATGGGAGGGAAATTCTAATTGAGGTGTGGGAAATTAACTGACATCTCGTAAATTAAAATGTATGACCCGAAAACACAAATGGATTTCATCCCCACCCCAACCCAAGCCGGCCAAGGACACTCCACGTGTTGCCGCGTTAATTGAGTTGCCCAGACAACTCTCGCACAGATGGACAAATTGCTTTATAAACGTGTCAATTACCGTCTCTTAATTGGCCTCGCCATGGCCGTCGATCCGGGGAATGTCGAAAAATCGCCGGTTCAGTCAACGCAAAGTCGCCGGGCCAATGAGAACTTCGCTGGCAGTTTTCTGGCCTTTACTGGGCCTGCTGACCGCAGCCGACAAGGTAAACCAAAGTTTTCCCACCATCTGCCCCTACCAAGGCTTTTTTGTCTCCTCCACAGCCTGCCAAGGTCTTGATCCGTGGCAAGTTGAAGTTCGTTCAAAATTCCCTGGAGACCACCTGCGATCACGACCATGTGGAGTATTTCAGGGACTACAATGCCTCGGGCAGCCTGCTGACCTTCCGAGTGGTGAAGTTGACTCCGCTTGTGTATGCGGATATTCGAGTGTTCGGGGGACCAACCAAAATCGTCCTGTCCCACATAAAGGACGCCAACATCTGCGCCTTCCTCAACAACACGGTGATGATCAAGTTCTTCAGCTCGATGTACGATCGGATTGTGGTCAACGGCTCGCGATTCTATTGTCCCATTCGGCCGGGCGTTTATTTTCTCAATCGTATTGACATCATCACCCATTTGCCGGCCTTTCATCCTGTCGGCCGGTTCGAGACTTGGACGCAGCTCAAGCATCCCAACAGCCGGCCCTCGGAATACATTATGCAGTTGTTGTGGAAATATTCGGTGAGCAAAATCAAATGAAATGAGAAGAGACCTGGAAGCGTCGTCCTTCCTGCAATGACCAAAATCAAATAAATTCCCCGAGATCGCCGGCATCCATGAGCCGTGAAGTATGACAGCCGGGGGGTCGTGTGTGTTGGGCGGGTTTGTCGGAGCGAAAGGAAATCATATTTTCCTTTTTCCTGCGGGCCTCAGTCTGGCATTTAATGTGGCGTAAATATTTTAATTTTATTTTTTCGCCCAAGCCCAAATGCTTGGCTAACTGCGACGTGCGTAAGTGGCCATGGCAGCTGTGTCTTTATAATGCCACGTCCGCTGAGGCACTTGGGTTGAGCCTGGGGCAACGGCCAGAGCCTTGGAGGAGGATTGGCCTTTTCTGGGGCCGAATCCTTTGGAGCTTTGGCTTTAATAAATACCCGAAGAGAGAGTGAGTGGCTGGCGGTGGATTTATGGGCTTGAAAGTATAAAATTTTATTGCCTTGTCGGCAACTATTGTGTTGACCCGACGCAGGACACACAGGATACTTGACAAAGTCGTTTAATTGCCCCACCGAACGGCCGCCTTCACTTAGACAAAGGACCGCTTTAATGGCCCACACGTAGACGTAGACGAGGGCCCTGTTGGCGGGTCCTGGGGCCTAATTTGAATGTCACGATTTCGAATAAAATTAAATTAAATTATGCAAATCCTCTTTTTATTTGCCGACCGCCATAAAAAGCCCGTCGACGGGCTTAAATTCGAGTCCAATTCATTCGGACAAATTCGGAGTGCCCCAAAAAACTCGCCCAGGTCTCATTAGCAGCTCCTTATGTCGGGCAAGGCAATGATTTGGAAGGAATCACCCTTTCAACGGCTCAATTAGGCGGTCTCCCATGGACAATGGAAGCGGCGTTTGCGACGCTGCAACACCAACAAAAATAAACGCCAGACACTGCGAAAATCCATTGCGAAAGTTTCCTCATTATGAACCAAGCAGACGCCAAGGAAAACAAGCCAGCCCGAAAAAAAGATAACGTCTCGGAAAAACAAACCCAAAGCTGAAATCAGGGCAACGAAGTCGGAATGCTCTGCTGGAGAAGTTGGGCTTGGAAATGAGTTGAGTTTGAGTCGAGGTAAAGTTAAATCCGCAGGCTTAGAAAGTCGGATCGGAGTTGAAAATCTCTGGGCGATAAGGTGGACTTGGGAATGGAAGTAGATTTGGGTTCAGAGACTCGGAGGGAGCAGACGTCTCTCTCGTTGCTCTGATTCAAACTCCGCTGCAGTTGAGATCAAGTTGACTTAAAAACAACTCCGCAGGCTAAGAAACCCCAAGACTGTGATATAAAGAAGTCTTTATCCTTTTGGAGTTCCCTGCTATTTGGCTTTAATTCCCTGAACCACTTTTATAAACCTTCCTGTCCAGGGGGGCCAGCTTTTCTCCCAAACGAGCAACACTAAAGAAACAGACCAGGAAAGATGGAAAACTCCTTGATCTCCTTGTTCTCCTCCGGTTTGCTGCTTGTGGTTACTGAAAAGAATTCTTGAGGATCCCAAAACTTTACTTAAGCTCTTCCCTTTTGGATTTCCTGATGCCTGAGATTCATACGATTTTCCAAGGGGTCGATTTATTTGACTTTCATCACTTTGTAGTTCCACAGCATTTGCATGACGTATGATGTACGATTCTTGGACATTTTCACTTGCATTCGCGCCACGAAGGTGCCGATGGGATGAATGGACGGCAGTTGCGAGAAGAAAACGTTGCGCTTGAGAAAATAAATCCCCGGCTGGATGGGGCAATAGAATCGACTGCCATTGACCAGCAGTTCATTGTAAATCGACCCGAAGAACTTTGTGGCAAAGGGATTGTTGAGAAAGACACAGCCGTTGAGATCCTTGAGGTGGTAGAGGGAAGTCTTGCTGGGTCCCCCAGAGATGCTGATGTCGAGACTGAAAACCTTGGCCAGCTTGACCACCCGAAAGGTGAGCAGATCCTTGCCAGTCTCCTTGAAATACTCCACATAATCCCTGTCACAGTTGGTCTCCAACGAAGACTGCACGAACTTTAAGTTGTTCTTCTTTATTACCAACACCTTAGAAAAAGGAGGGAGTAGAAAGGGTTAAGAATCAGAGGATTCTTGGGGTTACCTTGTTGCCTGTGGCCAGGGAAATCAGGCCCAGCAAGGAGCAGAAAACTCCGCACGAGGTTCTCATTGCCGTGGCGGCTACTCGGCTACTGAACTTGTAATTTGTTTGTTTTTCCGGCCGATCGACTGGCTTACATGGCCAATTTTGATTTCTAATTGACACGTTTATAAAGCAATTTGTCCATCTGCCCAATTGTCGCGGTGCTCAGCCAAGCAATTGATGGCCGGCGGTTGTCAGGGCAACCCCGCAGGACATCGGCTGGCCTTGTCTGCAACCCATAAGCCCGGCAAGGAGTTCCCGCCGGGCAGAGCGTAAGAAAAACTCAGACAAGAAAACTCGTAAGAGCTTTTCCGCCGCCGCCGCCAAGTAATGGCCAAATTACTTGTTTTTCGCACGTTTAACACAATTTGGCGCAAACAAGCCAAAAGAGGGAAGGACGAAAATAAAACTGTGGACGGACAAGAGAAAAAAAAAAAAAATCAAATGCACTTGACAGGTGAAATTTCACCGAGCGCAATTTTTGCTCGGCTGCTCCGCATTAGCGGCGCCTCCTCTACCCTCGCGGTCCTTTATCCTGGCTGCAATTAGAGTAGTGGACGCATTAGATAAATTTGAGTGCGTGCGGGTTTTTAACGGCCGAGGATTGCCGAGGCCACCACGCAGGCCCGAAAGCCGGCAAAATGAATTGGTTTCCCCTGCGGAGGAAATCGCTTCCTCGGGCGATTTATGCACGGCCCAGGCGATGGGAGGGGCGGCATTAAAGGCGATGGGTTTACAGCTTGGTCCTTTATCGATTTCCCAAAAGGGTCGGAATTATTAGGGATTTCTGCGGAAGCAGACGCTTCGTTTTCGTATTGAAAAAGGGTTCTCCTTAAAGTTTTTCTGCTCTGAGGATTTTTATACCCTGCAACTGAAGGCAGGAGACTCCCCAAGCAACCCTGCCATGCAACCCTGCGCCGAACTGTCAGTTCCCCAGAGCCGTCATTCTGGGAACTGACGTTACTTTTAAAAGCCTACTTAGTTTCCTTAAGGACCCCTAAGTTGGCTTCGTCTGAACTCTTATAAATAGACCAGCCGATTTTGTGTTTCATTCGAGCGGTTGGCTTCGGCGGCTGCGGTTGCCAGTGGCTCGAATCTTTTAAGTTGTTATTATTTTTTTGTTACCTTCTTTAAATTCATTAATTTTTTTACAACTTGCTCCTTATTGATTGTGGGTTTTTATTTTGTGCCATGTCATCCCAATAATGAATAACTTCATCGACTACAATGGCCTTTTAAGTCGCATCCTTCTTCCAGGCTTTCTATCATCCATATATTTAAAAAGTATATCACATTATCCGTTTTTTTTTTAGAAGATCTTTGATGTTTTCCACGTTATGCATAATATATTTTAGCGTGATGTACTACACTTCCGGCAAGCCTCATTCTCTGTGGTACTCAGAAGCATATCCTTAATGCCAATTTCATATTTATGTAACAAAGGCATTTTTCTGATTTCAAGCACACAAGTATGTTCACTTGAAATTTGTTTTATATCTCTTTGTGTTTCTTTTGTCTGAGAATAGAATCAAATTCAATTCCAATTTCAATTGAAATATTTTGAGTTTTTTTTTTGCTTTTTTAAATTAAATTCCCTTGGCTTATTGTATGCATTTGGTTAGATTATCCAAGTTTACATACCTCGGTCGATATTATTTATATTTTAAAGAACTTTACTAACAAATATTTACGCGTTAGTGAGCGGTGGGTCTGCTGCCACTGTCGATTTTGTGCTCGTACATTATCTATGTCTCGTCTTCTTGCCGCTCTTGATCTGGCAGCATTCCGTTGCAGACGTTCATCACGCTGTTCTTGAGATTCGCCACACCATTTCTTTCTGAGATTTGATTTTCCCGAAAACTACTCCCCTATCAAAATAGTAGTAGCTTCTGAAAATGCTACGCCTGCGCAACAGCAACACTGCCGCAGCTAAACGAATCTCGTATGTTTACTTTACGATATTCAGGCCGGCATTCGGCTGACGGCGCCGCTGGCGTAAGAGCAACAAAGACAGACGATTTCGTTCGTGCCGTTCGTCGCTTCGGCCGACGCCAGTGGCCGCTGGCCGTTCAGTCGTGGAAGTGGCCTGGTGGCGTGCGGTTGACTTGAGCGCAGTGAAGTCGAATTGAATAAAGTGCGAAATTGCGGGAACCACAACAACAACAACGAAAATTGTCGTGCTAACCACAACGGGCCGAAAGCAATTCGAGTCAGCAGAAATCTTGCCATTTTGGCCATAACATTTGGCGGTTATCGGTTGTTTATTGTTTGCCTAAACTTGAATTCGCCAAGGCGCAGAGAAAAGAAAAGCAAACCAAAGAAAAAACAAAAGTGAATTTGTGAATCGGAATCGAGATACTTTATCTATATTGTCCTGGATTAGATATATTTAAGTATCTCCCTTCCCGATATGTTTTGAAACGCTCCCCCTAACCATCCACATCAAATTTGTTTGCCTAACGAAAAACCTCTCGCGATGTTGGAGAAACGCAGCAGCGGCTGTCCGTCCCCCGTCCAGGCCACTGCCCTGGATCTGGACTACGATGTGCCAGTGCCTCGGCGCATTCACATTAAAACGGTTAGTAAGGATCCACCATTCATAAAGATAAACCAGCGAGCTTCAATCTGCTCAACTGTCAGGGGAAACTGCCGGTGACAGGGGCGGTAGGGGGAGGGGGAAACTCTGCTGCTCCTATTCGATTTGTGTGCTTGGTGTTTTGACAGGCGCGCTAAACTGCATTTCGTGTCTGTGGTCGGGAGGAAATTGTAACGGTAACGATTTTCTCTCATTTTCCTATCGCGATTTTTCAACTTGTCCGCCGCCGTCAGTAGATTTCCGCAATTTCCAACTGTCTGTTATCACCTCGCCTGCCAGCATCTGCCCAACTGCCCGACTGCCTGCCTGTCCATCTGTCTATCTGTCGTTCTGTGTTTCTCTCAGTCTGCCAGACTCAAAAGGCATTTATCACTGTGGTGAGATAATTTGCCCCCCTCATCAGCAGCTTGGCAGATCCACCTGAAAAAACAGTAGCCCCCAACGGAGGCTGGCGAATCTTGGAATTATCTGGGGGAACCTTCAATCAGAGCGATGGTAAATGGGTAAATGGTCAGTGATCCAAGGCACTAGATTATTTTATATCCTTTAGAGATCTTCAGAGACAGATCTGAAATTTAAGGTCCGACAGTGTTCTCATTTTTGCTTATTTATTCTGTTGAAAGCATTCATATAATAATTCACCTAGAAACTGATCTTTATATACATATATGAATTCTTGGAGATCTGAGAAACGATCTGAAACTTAAGGTCCAACACTGATCTCATTTTGACTTATTTATTCTTTTTAAAGACTTCATATCATTCTTCAATTATCGTCTAGTTGAAGACTTCATATAGAAACTGATCTTTAGATATCAATCCTTAAAGATCTCTTCAGGCGATCTGAATCTTAAGGTCCGATATTGTTCTCATTTTGTTGCTTATTTTTTCTCCTCAAAGAATTTATATTATTCTCCAATTATCGTCTAGGTTTAAACTTCACTTAGAACCTGAAATTTATATATAATTCGATTCCAAAGATCAGCTTGAAAAAAACATCTCTCAAAGTGCTTTCAACTCTAGGAGAACAAAATCCAAACTTTGACTTTTAAAGGTCGCAGAAGCCGATTTATAAGCCCGAAAGCCTAAAAATAGAAATATATTTCGGTTCTTTCAAAGACTGAAAGATCATTTCTTCAGTTTCCTAAGATCACATCTCTGGGATCCCAGACTACAAAAACTGACTGCTTGCTGCTAAAAACTTTTCCCCATTTCCATCACTTTTCCAAAATCTGTTTTACACCGTTGATTTCTGCCCACTGAATCGATTCCTTTTCATAGATTCTAGTTTGTTTTTGTTAAGTTCTTTAAAACAAATAGAGTTCCCCCGTCGTAAAACGACAACTGGCATTTGTGCTTGCACAGCCGCTTCGATTAGCCGGGGACCAAGTTCAGAACTCAACTTGAAGGGCAATTCAAGTGCAACGGCAGACGAGAGAGACCAAACCAAAATGCAAATATCAACATACACGGCCATTTAGGCACACACCGACATACAAATACACTTACCCCGAGACGAGTTATTAACCGCAAAGTGAAATAAACAACGGGTAATTACAAAAATCGCCCTCCCCAAACCCACAACTTGGTCAAGCGCTTGGACATGACCAGCGATTCGCTTGAACTTCAACGGACATTGGGCGGAACGGGCAGCCGGCCAGACAGGCAGACGGACAGTCTAACAGCCGCTGACACTAAGTACGCCGTAATTAAGGGTATCCGACACCCAACAGACACATCCCCGGATAGGCCGGCTTGGATCGGCTTGTTCGGTTCGAGATTAAATTAAATGTGCTCCAAATGCTCAATGGCTACGAGGATTCCCTTCCAGGCAGGCAACATGCTCTCGACGAAGGGCGTCCGGCGGGTTTATTAGCATGCCGGCTGGACAGGGGCAATTAAGAAAGGAACTTCAACTCCACCCAGAGGCAACCGCGGACCTGACTGGGGACCTGACTGATGGGTAGACTCTGATGTCGGTGTTGGCTGAGAGCGTTGACTGAAATTGATGACTATGGCCGGCAAATAAAATCGGTTATTAATAGCCAAGCGAGTGGTTGAATTTGCTATCCCTTGGCGCGCCTCCTCTTGGCCGGGATCGCCTCGCCTCGCCTCGCTCAATCAACTAATTTCAATTGATTGAAAGGCAATTGCACGTTGGCACTTGGGTGAGAAGATCTATAAATATAAACGCCCAAGGTTATAAATCCCAACCCGAAGGACCACCATCGCCGTTCTCTGACTACCGTAGGTTCGTTTTTGGGTTTGCTTATCGTCAAAGGTCAGCGATAAACCGGCAGGAATCTAAGGTCAAAATGAGGGACCCCCAGCAAATCGAATCCCGGGATGAAGAATCGCTGGGCCGTTTTTCATTTTGTCTGCTGTCGGTTTATCTTAATTTGGGTGAGAAGGCAGTTTTTCTTTGGGTCCCCTGGGGGATAATCGAAGGAAGACTGCGCCGGCGACAGACTCTTCAATTTGATTAAGTGGCGTCGTCCCAGGGAGGAATATTTTTCTCTTTTATGGGCATTTTATTTGTGTTTTTCATTTTCCGTTTTCCTCGAGTGGGAAATTGATTAGAATTAATGGGGCGCGTGCAGCGTCGACAGTTTTTATATTTTCAATTTCTTGAAAATTAACGCCACGTCTCGTTCTCAATTTACTGATGAAAATATATGGCCAGTTATCAGCAGTTATTTTCCTTGCGGGTGCTCCGATATAAAAACTGCTGAAGTACAAAAATTCTGTCTCAAATTCCAATCGGTTTGCCAATGATTCAAGCTTTCTACTTTGCCCTTTTGGGCTAATTAGTTTTAGGTAATGATTTTCACGCTTCTGAACCGACCTGACCCCGCGAGAAAGCGGCAGAGCCTCTCAGTAGCCAAACTCTCAGGCAGTCTATCGGCGATCCAAGCATCAAATCGCTGGTCACTGGTCACTGGTCAGTCTGTCAGTTTGCCAGTCAGTTGGCTTGTCAAGTGTCTCCGTTGTCTCTGATGTAAGAAATGCCAACAAATTGAAGGCCCGGCAGGCTTAGTGCGGCTGTCAGCGTCATAAAAATTTCTATGCTTGGCCCAACAAAAACACCTGGCTGTTCGTGCCCAGCACAGAAAACGCGTGATGATAAGACGAAGCCGATAAGAACGAACCTCCTCTGGCTTTCTTGGCTTGCAGTTCGCTTATCAGTTGTCCGGGCCTGGCCAGCCTACGTGCAACTTTTGCAAGCCTCTCGGCAAATGAATACATCATGTCAGCCCCGCCAGGCACCCGGCCAGTCAGCAAGGCAAACAAACACAATGGGTACATGTGTATTTTTCCCCGGAAAACCCCGTCGTCTCCCCCAGCCGAGGCTGGTTTGCCTTAAGGTGCGACATTGAGAGGGCAATTGCATTTTTGAGGTCGGCTGAAATATGGCAAATATTTTACCAGACGATGATTCGCACTTCATTTAGGGCCACCGGAAATGTGTAATGTGTGCCGACATTTTTCGGGCTGACAGGCGATAAGGTGGAGCGGATCCAGAGCCGAAAGTCGCTGCCGGAATCTCTGTAATCACAGGTTTTTGTTTTTTTTTTGACAAACTTATCAAATCAACCATAAAGTCGAATGGCCTCGACAGCCAAGTCAAGTTGAGGGTTGCTTACCTCATCGAAATCGAAAGAAAGAGCATAAAAACAACGGAAAGTAAATCGGGAACTTTAATCGTCAAGGGATTCCTTAAGTTTGTAGGGTCTTCAAGGAAATTATATACTCAGAGACGAAATCAAGGTTCTATGAGTTTATGGGAAGATTGTTAATGATTTCTGTTCTTGTTAGAAATAGGATTAAAAAATCGCTTCTCAAAAGAGCTTTATTCGTCAAGGGATTCTTTAAGTTTGTGGGTTGTTCTTGGAAATGATTTACTCAGAGAAGAAATCAGAGTTCTATAAGTTTAGGAGTAGATTCGAGATCGGTTTCGATCTTGAAACAAATGGAATTCCTTTAGGATCGAATATCGCTTCTCAAGAGAGCTTAAATCGTCAAGGGATTTTTTAAATTTGTGGGCTCTTCTTGGAAATGATTAACTCAGAGAAGAAATCGGGATTCTTGCTACAAATGGGATTCTTTAAGAGAGCTTAAATCTTCCAGGGATTCCTTAAGTTTGAAGGCTCTTTTTAGAAATGATTTACTCAAAGAAGAAATCAGAGCACCATGAGTTTATGAGAAGAGTGTAGATGGTTTCAGTTCGTGTTGGGACTCCTTTACCAGAAATCCCCTCTGAACTCTCCGCTGCACCCAAAAGTAATCCATCATAAGAAGCCTAAAATGACAGAGATAAAAATAAACCGTCAGGTACTCGAGTTGGAGTTCAAGGCACCTCCGCCTGGCCGTGGGTGTTGGGCGGAAGAGCCGGCGACGGAGATCTCGCTTACTCAGAGCACCTCACGATCTTCATAGAAACTGGTTAGAGAGGGAGCCGAGGTGACTCATATCCGGGGCATTCCGGCATCAAAGGGAGCGCTGATGGCTGTGACGTCAGTAGAAGAATTCGAAGAAAATCAGTGAAGTTTCAGGGAATCACAGGGGAATTTTTAAATTGGTATTTTCTTGTCTTTGTTAATTAATTGTTGTGGAACAAATTAATGTAAATTTTGTTATGTTTTTTAATTTGTTAGGGTGTTTCTCGGTTTTGGGGGCCGCGGGTTGTTGGGTTTCTTTCATTATCGGATGATTGATCAGTTGTTTATGGCGAGCTCTTAAAAGTTTTACGACTTCAGAAAATCAGAACTGCAACTGTTTTTTTCCTCCAGACGCAAAAACACACGAGCTTGCATTTAAAAATAAAAAACACAATAAACTCACAGAGAAAAAATTAAAAAATAAAAACTCAAACAGACACGCTCGTTAATTGATTTTTTTGTACCTCCCCGTCGATTCAGACGACTCAATTGGGCCCCAAAAGAGGGAGGAGGGTTGGGGCCGGTTGGCTGGAAGGGGAAGTCGTTTTGCAATTCTTTTGCGTATTTTAAAATTATTCATATTTCCCGAAGGTCGACGCTTTAACTGCCTTAAAACTGTAGATTATTTCGCGTGGAGTTTAAAAAAAGCTGGGCAAATCTTTGGATGACTCAGAGTTATGCCAATAGGGGCCGCCCTATAAAACCGATGGGCGGAAATCCCTTGAGAGCATTTGATATTTTTAGCTTGCCGATTAGGGAAATGTTTCGATGTTTGCTGGAAATTTTTGCAAGTTGAAAGTTTCTCAAGTGGTTTAGCCTTCGAAGCCAACTAAGGTCAAGTGGCCAGCCCTGGATTGGCTCAAGATCCCCTAACTAAGCGGAACTGAGGGGAGAGAAGAAAGTCTTCAAGTTCATAGGCCTGAATGGCAATGGAGACGAGTTGGCCGCTGGATCTGATGGAACGTGTTTCTCGTCGAGATCTTGCTGTATGAATATTTTCTTTTATTGTTGTGACATTTTTTGCACACGACCAAAAATCTGCTGAGGTCCCAAAGAGCTGTAAAAATTTTAACGCCGATCTTTACGGCCAGCAAGTGCTGGCAATTTTCAAGTGAATCATTAAAAATCTTAAGGAAAGTCCAAAGTCGAAGCGAAATTCTCATAGAGACTACCAAAAAATTAAGGCTGACTGGGAATTACCCCGAATTCAATTCGCTCTGCTTTGGGTCTGCTAATTAAAAACCCCATAGCCAATTTAAAGGTTTATCAGTCACGCGAAAGCGTTGGCATTTGGTTGGGTCGACAGGTCGATTCCCTTTCCGATTTCCAGCAATTTTCACTATCTTTATCACTTTGCTGTCTTCCAATGTCGCGGGTTATCAATATTTCCCCAAAAAAAGTATTTTTTTGCTGTCATTGGCTCGTTAGGCGGGGAATTGATTTTTGCCAATCCCATTTTCCTTTTTATTTCTTAATTTTTGGCAATTTACAAGAACCTGAGTGGCTTTCAAGTTGTCCCGCTGAGTGGCCGGTAATGCGGTTAATGGCTTTTCAAAAATCAAATTGTCCATTCCCCCGATTTTCGAGCTCATCAATGAGCGCCAAGCTCTGTTGGAGGCGCTGGCTGCGATTGCCCCGAGGGCGATTTGTGTTTGTTTTGATTTGTGTTTTTGGGGCTTGGGACAGTTGATTAATTTTTACATATTCCCTCCGCCATCTGTAAGTCGGCTTCTCGTCTTTGAAGGTCTTCGGAATGCGTCGATGACAAACCCGATTAATGGCCACAGTCAGATGGACACTTGGGCACTTTCTGATTTACAGTCCGCAGGGCAGTTGAGTTGATTTCCAATGCTCGTGATCTCTCACTTAAAAGAGCAGCGGAATCAAAACGAAATTAAGCCAGTAGTTTGCTTGAGGCCTAAACTCATTCATTTTTCCGTAAATCAGACTCAACTTTTTCCCAAAGAATTCCAGTCCCCACGAGCCAAGCAATTACAAAAAAAAAGTCGTCGTGTCAAACCGAAAAAAGCAGTTTGGCTTTCTTATTTACTCACACAAAATAAGAAACGACAACTACACGCATTTCCTTCTAGTCCCCCAAACCATAAAACGGAACTCGCACTTGGCTGCTTTGAACAGACTTCCTCCTCCCTGCCCGCGGGCCGGGGCCCTTTGGGCCAGCCACAAAACCGAACTACAAATATTGACGGTTTCAATTAGCGGCATGTAGGAAAATAAAAAAAGAAAGACCGCGTGGTGGAAAGCAAATCAACTGGTGGAAATTACAATGCAAATGAAAAGCAAATAAACAAGAAATCCCCCACCCCGTCGTCCCCGGCTTAGTTTCCTTCAAAGCGCTATAGGCTCGGGAGTGAAGGTATCCCAATCGACTGGTGGAAATTTCCAAGGCAATGGAAATGAAATTAGGCAGAAATTCAAGGCATGGAATTGTCTTCTCAACAACTCCGCCAGTTCGCAAAGGGAACAAGGGATCTCCGTTTGTAGGGTTAAATAAAGTTACTGGCTTTGGAGTTTAACTGAATGAAATGCCCGCGAGCAGGAGTTCAAAACTGAGTAAACTGAGAGCCTCCCACTTTGCCCCTCAATCCAGCGCAATCCTTCCTTTTCGTACAGCTTGCGAGCGGTGAGCAACCTGAGAATTTAACCCCTATGGCTTCATGTGCTCAAGACCCTTTAGGTTATGGGGTTAAGCTCACCAGCTCGGGATTCAAAACTAAGAAAGGTTTAATGCTCGCGAGCGTAAGAGCCTGACACTTTGCCCCTCAACCGCAATCCTTCACTTTAATGCAGCTCGCGAGTAATCAACGGAGAATGGCTGAGAAATTAACGGTCAATGGAGTGAATTTCGTGGCTTCAACTGCAGTCTGTGGTTAACCCTCTTGACATCATGTGGGTCTGGCGGTGAAGTGTCATTGTGCTCCGAGTTTGCGGCTCATGAACTTCAAGAGCCGCTCATTTTTCCAGCTGACATTTGAACGGCTACGATTTCCAGCTTTCGAAATTGAAAAGTAGAATACAAAAAAAATATATATAAAGTTGAATGTAAACTACGATTACTCCACAATCGCAATTGCCCTGCAGTGATTTAATGTGTGTGTGTGTGAAATGCGAAACGAGTTTAAGAAACTGAATAGCCGAGTTGAAAGTTCAACGCCGATGGTTAGCGATATGAAAGCCAACGACAGGCAAGCCGAGGAGCGGCTGCCGGCGGGAGGGAGGGGCTTTTGTTTTCAGGTCGCTGCGGAGGCGTGGCAGGGTACAAAAAAAAAATAAAACAATTCGGAAATTGAGACGACGTTGCAATGGATTTTTGAATCGAATTCGAATCATTGATCTCTATTCATTCAGAGGCCAAAGTTGGCGGCGGCGCAACCTTTTCGGGTTGCTCACCTCACACGATCGAGCGGGAGAAATGTAGAATAAAGTGAGCGGCACAGATAATTAGATTAATGAAGGAAACGCTGCCCAGAATAAATTAGAGAAACTTTCAAGCAAAACTTGGAATACCCTTTAGTCCGAGGTTAGAATTCTCTTTAATCTTAACTGCCATGAAATCGAAACTAAGCTCCTTTTTATAGGACTTAAATTCTCTTTAGTCTGAGGTTAGAATTTTTTTTAAATCTTAACTGCTATGAAATCGAAACTAAGCTCCTTTTTATAGGCATTCTAATGACGAATTCCTTTAGTCCGTCTTTGTTTTTCTGCTGGCATCTTTCGGCCTGAAATTCCAGGTAGCAGACATCCAAGAATCATACGACTCGCCGGCCTGCGTTTTTCTTGTCTTTGTTTATTGTTCTCTTTTTTATTTGATTTAATTTGCTTTCTTCGTTCCTTCGCCTTTTTGCATAGTTTGCATTTTAACAGAGATTTTTTCGGCTCGACTCGAGCGGACTTATGAATGATGTTTTGGTGTTTGGGAGGGCCTCCGGACCGGTCGACTTTGGGGTTTCTCCTTAATTGCCATGGCGGTGGCTTCTTAGAAAAGCCGCGACCATTTCGCAGGTCAGTTTGCCCTCGAAACGTGAGCGAAATCACCAACCAGCGATACGAAAGGCGAATTGTGAGCGGAGTTTTAACTTTTGACTTTTGCGCTTTTTTAATTACAGAAACTCTACGCCAAGGCGATCTATGATAATGTGCCGGACTCACCCGACGAATTGGCCTTTAAAAAGGGCGACATCCTCACAGTCATCGAGCAGGACACCGAGGGCATCGAGGGCTGGTGGCTCTGCTGCTTGCGCAATCGAAGGGTGAGTAAAAAAAAAAAATCATTCCCATTTTCATTTCACATTTTGTGATCTCGGCTAACACGAAAATTAAAAAAAGATTCATCAGCCGGCCCACTGAATTTATAATTTAATTTTGTAATTTTTGTGGGCGGAGAACTCGCCGCCCGCTTGGGCAACAAATTTGAATGGCAGCCAGAATGCCACAGGGGGCGGCTGTTAATGAGCCGTTAGGCTTCCAGGGGCAGTGCCACGTGCCACCCTCGATGTGGCGGACTTCCTGGCGATTTGAAATGCGCATATAAATTTGATTTTCTGGCAGCTTTATTGCAACGCCAGCTGCAAGTTGTAATAACCGATTTCTTAAATGGAATTACAGCTTCATTTATTCTTTTTCGGGAAATAAGAACTGTGGGAATTCGAGTTTTTTTTATGATGAAGAAATTTTTCTTCTTGCAAACACTCAATTAAAATTCTAATCAGCTTTCATTTCAATTTATAGGTTGAAAGTTTATTTTAATGGTCTGCAAGAAATGAAGAAAAGAGCATTAAAATTTTCTCTTCATTCAGATCTCAACACTCAATTAAAATTGTGTTCAATGTTTATTTAAAGTAGAATCTTCAGAGGGAGATAATCTAAATATAATTCTAAATAAAAGAGTTTCAATCTATTCAGATCTTGAATAAATCCTACATATTTAAGAGCCTTCGAGAAACTAATAAATACTTTGATACAGGACCTCTTAAATATTAAGAAAAGAATAATTTTTCTGCATTTTAACAATGAATTAAAACTACTAATTCAAATAATCATTAAAAGTCACTGGAATTTAGATAAATCTGCCAATTAAATATATAAAATATTTCTTTTTAAAATCTCCGTAATTCCTTAATTAATTTCTGAATTTTTCCACCTCTGCCACGTCTCCCAACTCGTTTGCAATCTTTCGTCCAATGCAGAGATGTCAATTTTAAGTTGCTCTAGTTAATTGAAGTTAATTCCCATCGCATTCCAAATCTTTAATCTTGAGAAACTGCCACTCGCCGAGTGAAGACAGAAAAACGCGACCACCCTGACCCTGGAATTCGGAATTAACTCTCCTAACCACTCGACCAGCCAGTGGGGCTCACATTCCAAGCCGTTTAACTTTTCAAATTGCAAAAAAAATGTTCAATTTACTCAAAGTTTTTTTGCCTGACCAACAACTCAATTGACAGCGAGCCCCGACACACTTCAGGGATCTTAGAGAGGGCGGCGGGGTCTATGGGATGGTGTGAAAAACACGTAGTAAAAATGAAATCAAAATTGGTCCGATAGATCAGAGCCCCTTGCCGGCCTTATAAGGGGACCAGGCAGAGAGGCGGGGGTAACGAGGCGAAGCCGCCAATTGCGGTTAATTAAAAAGCAGGCGCTTTTTTAATAGAAACAATTAACCCCAAAAAATTAAAAAAATGATCCCGAAAAACATCAACAGCCGAGCTGACGGCTGAGTTGTTTTGGCACCGCCAATTATAAAATATATAAAGCGATGAAAAAAAATAAAACATTAAAGATAAATTTAAAAAAAAGTTTTGGAAAAATGGAAATAAAATTAAAAATGCTTTTAAAATGTTTGCATAAAATTGAAGCATTTTTGCCTTTGACAAAAATTCTTTGAAAATCTTTGGAAAAACCACCGAAAAACACATGTTGACATGATTTCCCATCAAAGCCAAAAAAGAGTTGGCCATTTTCGGAGGACTGCCACCATCGCCGGGCAATTAAAAAATCTAAAAACTGTGGATTAAATTTCTGCTCGTTGCCATTGAAAGCCAATCGAATTCAATTGAAGCCAATGGGAACAGACGGCCACACTGACTGACTGAGTGAATGACTGACTGTCTGGGGGGATTTATCATCGAATTCATCATGTGACAAAATTAATGTTTCTCATATTTTTCTTCGCCTTCCCGCAGGGTCTCTGTCCGGGCAACCGGTTGCGTATTCTGAACTCTTACGATTCCGGTTGCTTCTCCCCATCGCCGGCCAGCTCCCCGATTCCTTCGCTGGCCGCCAGCACGGCCACCTTGAATAGCTCAATTTGCTCTGCGGATATCTACGAGAACGGTTCGATCATCAGCCAGACGGACAGCCAAATCAGCCACTCAGGGCAGCCGGTGCAGGGCCACCGAATTACCCGCACTTCTTGGCATGTATCGCCCAACAAGGTGAGTGTGTGTGTGTGTTGTCAATTTCTTAATTTTACGCTTCGTCTGCATTTCCTTCGAGCGTCGAAGGTGGAGCCAAATAATTTTAATTGATTTCATTTTTTCGCAATTTGCCGTGTCTGGCTTATTTTTGGTCCCCCTCGCTTTCGGCTGGCTGGCTACTGAAATTATGATATCCCGTCCGACCGGCCGGCGTCCGAGAGAAAAAGAAAGTCATTTCGCTCCTTGCCGGCCGCCTCGGCCAGTCCATCATTTCTGCCCGGTCATCTTTCACTCGACCCGTCAGCTTTTAAGTCGTAATTTGTGCAATTAATAAGCCAACATTCGTACCCCTGGGACACATGCAAATGCAATGGGAGCCGAGGGGATTATCGATTTGCGTGTCCGGTAGATTTTCGTTTTGGATTCGTTTTGCTTTCGATTCCTGGCGCCAATTTGTCAGTCGGCTTTCTTCGATTCGGAAAACTTAATGGGGGCAATTAAAAACTACCAGCGATTTGCCAGCCGGAAGTGGACAATTGAAAGGGGCACCAATGAAATGCAATGTTGGTTATGAGAAGACAAATCCGATGGCATTTGGGGGGCCAACCAGAGGCCGAAGGCAGTTTGACGAGAAGAGAGGAGCTGGGAGGTTTTTACCCTGAGGTGGATAAAGGCTTGACAAGGAGAGGGGATCTAAGAGCTTGGAGTTAGAAATTGAACTCTTTTTTCTTAATCTTTGGTTCCAATACAAAAAGGACTCCCAAGAAGATTGTGGGCCCGAAATCCAAAGCCATTCAATGCCTTTTACTATCTAAATTTTGAGTCCTCTTATCCTCCTCAATTCTCTTCATCTTTACCCTTTGGATTTTTGAGTCTTTCAGTCTTTGGAACTCTTTTCCTTCCAAGAAATCTACGCTCCTTGAATTCCTCTTTCGGAAGAAAGTAAATGACTCGTTAGTTTTCGCAATTCGCAGTTTTTTGACTGGCGGTGGCAGCCACGCCCGCTTTTCCAATTTTCCTCGTCGACTGATTTTTGGTGACTTTCCCTTTCGTACACGCAAATCAAATGAAATCGAGCTGAAATTACAAAGCCGTAAACATTTCCTTGCATTATCGGCAGTCATCAATCTGACGCTGCCACTGCCGCTGCTGCTGTTGCAAGTGAAATCATAAATTCAAATTTAAGAAGTAAACGCCCCAGCGGCGCTGCAACTGCGCAGCCTCCCGCCCGCTTAGAGGCCACGCAATGGCGCAGTCTCCGCCCGCCTGGCCGGCCGTCTGTCGCCTGTCAGTTGGAAACCTGCAAATTGCATTGTAACCGCTTTGGAGGGGAGGCCCGGACAATTGGACAGCTGGGCAGACGGACGGATCACAGCGATGAAATCGGCCGCGGGTCATAAAATACAAAATGCCTGGCGCCGCGCGCAAAGTGTTGACGAGGGCGGTTGGGGCGGGCTGGCCATAAAAATAAATGTTATTTTCCTTCATTTCAGTTGTCTAACTGTTAAGTTTTATAGATTCCAAAAGCAGCAAACAGAAAACAAATATGAAAATCCCACGCGACCTCAAAGTTGTCGGCTGGTCGAGCCACTCGAGAGTCTCAAAAATACAAATTTGTTGGGAAACACACATTCGAGACTTGAAGATGAAAATATTTTGAGGGTATTGCATTTATCCGAAGAGAGGCTGGGAATGCCACAGAGTTGGGGGTTTCATTGGCCAACAGAAGAAAGGAAACCTTTTTATTTCATTGGCAGATGAGCGGCTGAGATTTAGATAGCGATCGATAGAAGAGTTTCTGGGTTATCCCTGGCGATTTAGCAATGTTTTAATTGAGTTTTATTATCGTTAATCTGACGGCGATTCGGCCCTTTAGTTTCTCCGCAAATGCTCAACTCAACTTTGTGCTGCTCACTGTCCGCTCGCCAAGGCAACGGGACGAGTTTATTTCCATCAATTTGGAAAGTCAGCTCCACTTGAAAGTACACAAAACTTCGAGTGTCGTTTGGCCAGTCGATCAACGGCCGTTGGTCGTTTAGGCCTTCATCTGTGGTGGCTAACAGGTGACTATGAGCAGCCCAGCAGCTGCGGTAAAGAACGGAAATATAAATTGCGCAATCGCAGCCCACATGCCCAGCAAGTCGGGCATTCAGAGAAACTGCATAAAATTTTTGTAGGCCTAAACACAAAAAATAAATCGGGCCCACATACTTGAATGGCTAAACTGGCAGCAACGACCTCACCGTTAGCCATTCTCGTGACAATTTCAAGTTCCTTGTGCCCACATTTGTCCGCTGGCGGTCTGCATTTCTGTCTGTCCGTCTGTCCGACTGTCTGTGTCCGCGTCTGCGGGCGATCAGGTAGCACACGCACTGTCCATAAAACCCAGAGAGGGAGAGAGAAAACCGAGCCAAGTGAAGTGAGCAGCAGCCGGCCAAGTCCACCTTTTGGCCAACTGCCGCAATCCATGGCAATTTATGGCAATGGACGTTGGCTGGTTGGCCTCTGGGACGGAACAGGCTGGCCGGCCGGACCAATATTACCAAAAACAGTCTCGACTTTATGTGTGTGAGGAAAACATGTCATTTTTATTTTATTGACCAAAAATGGTCAAAATCGCACAAAAATGCAAACCACAGCCGCCGGCCCAAGTGAGTGAGCCCGAAGACTCTCCTCGGCCCATTGCAGGCGGCATTGATGATGCTTTCCGAACGCATGTGACATAAATCTAAACTGGCATAGCCTGACCGTCGTCACTGGCGTTCTGCGCAGACGCAAAGTCTGTGATTCCCAGGGACCCTAGAAAACGCCAAGCGGTTCCCAGGGAAACGCTGCGAAATCTCAGCGAGAGTTTCTCTTTTGGGAAGTCTTACTTTTGGGACAGAAGCCCCAAAGATTGTGTCCATTTTCCAAGTCAGAGAGGGGAATCTGGGCTTCCTAGTGGTTCCCAGGGAAAGACTGAAGGTACAGCGATAAACAGCCGCTTAGGATTCGAAGAGGTTCCTGAAAAAATCCTATAATCTTTCCTCCAATTCTGGATGGCTTTAAGGTTCCACAGATTGCATACAAATTTCTGAGAAGGCTCCAAGTTTGAGAGAAACCTGAGATCCCCATTGATTCTCAAGACTCAACTGAAGTTTTGGTGAGGCGGAGGTGAAGATAAAGAGCTGTTTGGGACCCCAAGAGGTTCCTTAAGAAATACTTTAAACAAGTAGTTTTGGAGTTCCTTCTTCCCCTGGAAACTAAGTCAGATCTTTCAGAGACCTTAGAAAGTCTAAAGATAACTTCTTTACGAAAAAAATTCACCTATTCCGCTTCTCCTTCAGCAAACTGGAAACTGTTTTCGGCCAATCCCTCCTCCTCCGGCAACTCCCAAAGTTCATTGGCGGTTTTCCGATTTTGGACATTCGCCCATTAGTTGCAAATTTTAAGCGAATTTCTTTCCAGTCATTGCGGTCATTATAATTTTTTCGTCTACTTAACGGACAAATCCACCCAAGCCAAAAGCCTCTCCAGGCAGGCAGTTCAATTGTTGTTAATTAAGCGTCGGATATTTTGGAGGCGCCGCGGAGAACCCCCGGGCAACCAGCGGCTCTCCAATCGACTCAGCTGTCCTCTTCACAATTAGCATATTTTTACAAATATTTCAAGCGGCGGACGTGAGGGAATGCCAAAGATCTGCGGATCTACCTGAGAGACCTCTGGGAAGGGATGGCGGAGGCGTTGAATATTCCGCAGGTGTCAAAACAGAAGAGAAATTAGAAATTCTAAGGTCGTAAATGCAATTGTCGAGATTTTAAACGGCTGACACGGCTTCCGTGCGGCCGGAGAAATGGGGAAGGGACTGCCCAACTGCCCGTTTGCCCATCTGCCCGACATGTCGGGAATTTCAACTTTCAACCATAAAATGCAATTAATTCGGTTGGGTATCTTAGGGGGCTGCTGACAATCAAATGGCAATTAGAAACGCGCCCCCAAAAGACTTTTAATGGATTTTGCCAGGCCCCCTCAGGCCAGCCCCTCCCCCTGCCCCACCCTCCCTACTTTCTTTGCCGCCTCGCCATGTGGAGCCCAACCCATTTCTAGCCCCGGTTGTGCCATAAAATTGCCCCAAATGTGTCATAAACACAATCGAGTCGACATCCACATTTTCTGAAATATGGAACAACCATTGCCGGGGGAGGGGGGAAGTGATTTTCAAAGGAAATCGAACCGCACGCGATAAAACGGCGTGGAGTTTTTTTTTTTTTTTGTTTAAAAAATGGAAAGTGCAGGCTGAGAAAATTGCAGGAAAAATCAGCAGGGGAGGCGGCCTCCTGGGCGGCGGAAAGGATCTGCCAAGATCACAGGCGGCTGCGGTCGGTTGGTTGTCCTGCTGATTGTCCTTTTATCTGATGCTCTCCTATCTTTCGGTCGTTTGAATGCCCTTCATTTGATTTTCTATTTTGCGATTTGTATACAATTTTCCTGAAGGTTCCTTGAAGTTCCCAGAGATCCTATTGCGGTACTTTTATCTTAACTGGCTGTAGGAGGGTTTTTAAAAGGATACCAAAGGTCCCTTGGACCACTTGGAATTGCTTTAAATGCCATGAAGACCTTTTTATATTGGAACTCCCAAATATTTGAAAGTTTAAAGATGCGGAAGGTTTTTTTTAAGGTCCCTGGGACGACCCCTTGGAATTGCTTGAAATGTAATGAAGTCCTTTTTATATTCCAATTCCTAAACATTTTAAAAGTTTAAAGACACGAACTTCAACAATTTTTTCAGGATACCTTAAATAGATAAAAGTACGAGTAACTTTCCATCCATCTGTCCAGAAATCCTAGAGGACAACTGACTCTGCTACTACATATTTGATTCGTTCTGTCAGCTGCGAGTCCAGTTGACTGTACGAAAGAACCTGGATCCTATTACTCTCCATTCAACATCAAGCGGCTTTTGGTTGTCCTTTTTTCTGGGTGGCTTTTGGTCATTTCATCTGTTTGCCGATATCCTTGAGATAAGAGCTGCCCTGCCGCCTGGACCTGACGTCCTTAAACTGTTAACGGAATTGCGCAAATCGACAGCTGCGCCGGCTGACCGAGCGCCTCTAATTTCCTCTCGAGGATCGCGTTTAACGAGTCCTGTGCTGTTTGTTTCGAGTTGCACGCGTCAATTGCCACTTCAATGCCCGGCGAGAGGACAACAAAAGGTCCTCAGCCGCTCAGGTAATGCCGCGTCCTGCGGCCAGGCATTAGGGGAGTGTGGTGGCTCCTTTCTAATTGAGAATCGATTCATTCGGCTTGGCGAGGAGGCGTGGCTGGCAGCCAGGCTCGTGCTCTGGGGAGAAATTTATAGATTGGAATTTCAAGCATATGGTCCTGAATTCTCAACCAAATTCAGGCCAGGCGAGGGGTTGAAAGGGCGCAGAAGTTCCTGGAAAATTCAGGAAGTCTATAAAATATTTGTATGAATTAATTTTGACGGCGGACGGTGGAGTGGGGAGAGGAAGTCGGCCAACCTTCGACCAGGCGGGCCCCTCAAGGCCTTTGGCCGTGCGGTTCATTGCCGAGTCCTTGGCGATGCCTTGACACTGAACGGCATTGAACTCGCCCAGCGCCAACGACGACGAGGACATTTCAAATAGCGGGTTAGTTGGAGGCTTGCCAAAGCGCAGGCGCCGTGAAATTTCCCTTTATTCGAGTCCTACGCGTCCTTTGGGACATTTATACGCATTTCCCTTTTCACTACGCCAGTTGAGCGTCAACGGCCACGGCGACGACGGTGATTTGTGTGTTGGGTGTTTTTGTTTTTTTACGCACAACAAAAAAAAAGAAAAGTTTTCTACATGTAAATTTCGTTGGCTGAAAGGTTCTTCCACAATTTTCCGTTCGTTGTTTTCCCTTCTTGGCAACAAAATGTGATAAACGAATCCTCGACCAGGTGAGGCGGCAGGACAACAACACCAAGAAAATCGATAAGCCGCCAAGTCGGCTGGCCGGGGGGGTTCATTTTTTTCCGTTCTCTTCCCGGACACGCCTCTAATTTTTCTTTGTGTCTTTTCCATCCCACAGGTCGTCACGCCACAGCGGCACGGGGATGTCTACATCTACAACGTCTCGCCCACATCACTGCCATCGCCATCGCCACGCACACCCACATCGCAGCCTCTGCAGCAGCATCAGATTTACAGCAACCAAAGCATCTACCAGAACCTCTCCATGATGGCCAGCTCGAATGGGAATGGCCATGAGTTCGAGACGTATGATATTCCCAAGCCCGCCACTCCCGTCAACTACGACAGCCCGAAGAGCGTGTGCAGGACGCCGACGTCGGCGCTGGGCGCCCGCTTCGAGTCGCTGAAGGCGGCGGCCATCGAGGAGGAGTCCTATGATGTGCCACGCCCATTGCAGAGCAGCCAGCAGCACACGCTGACGCCGAGCAGCTCGGCCTCCTCGCTGCTGACCAGCGACAGTTTGTCTTTGTCCTTTTCGTCCTCGAATCGCTCGTCGCTGGTGAATATGCCGGACTATGATATTCCCAGGAGGAATCCTTTGCCGGTGCGGCCGGCCTTGCTGCTGGCGGCTGTGCGCCAGCAGTCCTATGACTTCCCTTTGCCTCCAGTGCAGGAGCAGGAGCGGCGCATCACCCCCACCAATGGCCATGCTGCAACGGCCGCCAAGGAGCTGCCCTTGGAGCTGGGCTCAGCGTTGGAGACTCTGGCCAAGCTGCAGTCGGAGGCCACGGCCGCCATCACCCGGCTGCTGTCGTTTGTGGTGCCCAACTGGCGGTCGCGGGCCCAACTGGAGCCCGTGCTCATGGACCTGAAGCTGGCCACGCTGAGGCTGCGCACGGCGCTCGACGATCTGGCTGAGTTCGGGGAGGGCACGCTGGGCAATGCTACGCGGTCGGAGGACCGTAACTTGGCCGTGAAGCTGAGGCCGCTGGTCAGGGCCTTGAGGGATGCCAACAAGCTGATCCATGACTCGTCTGAGGCCTTGGACGCCCAGGGGGGCTGGTCGGTGGAGCAGTTGGCGCGCAGTGAGGAGAAGCATGGCTGCCGGCCGCCGGACAGCCTGGACCAGCTGATGGCCTGTGCCCAGACTCTCACGGAGGATGTGAGATCCACCACGTCCTTTATCCAGGGCAATGCTTCGCTGCTGTTCAAACGGCAGGTAAGCGGGGCCTTGGGTCAGGACTCGGTGGATGCCAGCCAGGCCCGCAGCAGTGCTGAGTGGCTGGAGGACTATGATTATGTGTCCTTTGAGTCCAAGGATGCGGTGGCCAAGAAGAATCAGGCTCTCCGCGAGGCCATACCCGCCGGCCTGAAGTCACAATTCGACACGGCCATCCGGACAGCCGAGGCCACGGCCATGGCCCAAACGCCCACCACGCCTACACCCTTGGGGGCGGCCGGGCTAAGCAAGACGCCGGAAATGACGGACAAGGACAAGCAGGTGATCCGTTACTACGCCCAGCAGATCTCGCGGAACATGAAGGACCTGCTGCAGGCCATCGACGCCTTCCTCGAGACGGTGGAGAAGAACAAGCCGCCGAAGTTCTTCATTGCCAACGGCAAGTTCGTGGTGGTCAGTGCCCACAATCTAGTCACCATTGGGGACAATGTCCATCGCAATATCTCGAAGGAGGCGCTGCGCGAGAAGATCCTTAACTGCACCAATGCCTTGTCGGATGCCCTGAAGACCTGCGTCTTGAAATCGAAGAAGGCAGCTGCCCATTTCCCCAGCGGCAGTGCCGTCCAGGAAATGGTCGACTCTGTGGTGGAGATTAGTCGACTGGCCCGCGAACTGAAGGCTGGGATGCTGCAGGCTGTCCAGCTGACCTTGTAGAGGAGCAGGAGAATCGAGAGACTTTGAAAGTCTTCCAGGAGCTGCAAATGTTCCTCAATGTTCCCGCTTTCCCACCCGCCTCTTTGGGTCTCTTATAATTTTGCATTGTGATAATTTTTTTCGGGCAAACATCTGAACAAAAAATGCAGAGACCAACCGACAACAACCGACGATCGATCGATCTAGTTTAACCGTTACTTCCCCACGTATCAGTCACACCCTAAGTTAATCCTTGTAAATAGACAGACAAAAAAACCTCCGCTAGTTTGTAAGACTTTTGTAAATGGCCATTTTCCCCCTTGGACACATCTTAGCCGATAGTTTATATCAGTAGTCTTATCCTTCTATATATCCATACATATACCGCTAGGCCATACGGAGTGCGAGAACGGACATAGTCAGGATGCGAGAGAAGATTCAAATCTATGCCATTCGTCGTTGTCGTTCCGGGCAACTCAGTCAGCAATACGCACACAAATACTAGACATACACAATCGACTTATATAGAATATAGAGGAGATACGAGAAGATTGAACTACTGTACGATTACGTATACTGGAGGAGTAGCGAGTCCTCCGCCACAAACTATACAATGAATAAAGTAATACAATAAACATTTAAGTCATGCGGATCACGCGTTCTTGGCACAGCGGAAGCCCAGGTTGCCGGCCGAGCTGTCCTGTGTGTTCTGAGATCGGGCAGCGCAGCGGTAGCGGTAGCAGTAGGATTTGTGGCACAAATAGGAGCCGCCCTTCTTCACGCGGTTGGGATTGGTTGTGGAGTCCTCAGAGCTCCACAAGTCCGCCGTCCATTCCCAGACATTGCCTACGATGTTGTACAGATCGTAGACGTTCTGCCGGAAGGTGTTTACCGGGCAGGTGAATTTATAGCCATCGTCGGCCGTGTTGCCGTCGGGGAAGCCACCCTGCCAAATGTTCAGCCAGTGGCGGTCCTTGGGCATCAGTTTGTTGCCCCAGGGGTAGAGTTTGCGTTTCTTGCCACCCCGACAGGCCGCCTCCCATTCGGCCTCGGTGGGCAGACGCTTGCCGGCCCACTGGCAGTAGGCCACAGCATCGTTCCAGGACACGTGCACCACGGGATGGTCCAGGAGGCCTGAGAAAACAAAGGCGATTAGAATAGACAGGCGAGAGGTTCCCAGACTCACCTTTAAGATTGCTCTGGAAGCCGTGGGGGTTCCGCCAGCTGACGCCTTCTATTTTATACCACCAGGGAGCACTGGCCACTCGGAAATCCTCGTACTGCGTTTGCTGCTTGGAGGACAGCAGAGTTTTGAATAGGAAACTGTCACCGAATCTTTCAGCTTCTGTAGTGTAATTAGTGGCGTCGACAAACTTCTGGAAATCCTTATTAGAAACCTCAAATTTGTCGAGGTAATAGTCCTCCAGTTTGACCAACTTCTCGGGAGATTCCTCGTCTGTGGGGAAGTGCGGGTCGTCAGTTCCTATGTGCAGACTGCCGCCGGGAATCAGCGACATGCCCTCAATTTCGGGCTCGGCCTCCTTTCTCTCTTCCGGGTAGTAGTCCCGGTAATATTTGTTCTTGTTTCGGGCCTGCTGCTGGCACACCTGCTCGGCGGACTGTTCGTCTTTTGGAAGCTGCGCCTGCGCCTCATCCCGGCTGAGTTTGTTGCAGCCGCAGTCGGCGTGGACTTGGCTGGAAGCTACTATCACCAGCAGCCAGAGCAAAGGCAGTGGAAGCGACCTAAATTCTAGCATTTTATTGATTTTTACTTTTTATTGCCGCTTGCATTTTGGCACCGCGAGCGCGACCAGCTGAGTGCCAGGGCTGGCGATTGATGACTATCGGTGGTTCGGAATTTATCGACAGCGCGATATCAAAAGCAGGCGCGCGAATTTGAATTTATTTTTTATTTAAGCTCTTCAACTGCTTTATGAAGCCAGCATTGGGCTGGATGCACGGCCGCCAGGACTTGACCAGGTTATAGGCTTCCTCGAAGCACATGTCCCGCCGCTGCATTAAGTACGCAATGACCACAGAGGCGGACCTGGAGACGCCCGCATTGCAGTGAACCAGCACACAGCCCTTGGCCTGGCGAGCCTCCTCAATAAAGTCCAAGGACACGGGCAGCACGTATTGCAGCAGATCCGTCTCCGGCAAATCCAGGCAGGGTAAAAACTTGCATTTGACCGCAACTGGTGGGTCTAAAATGGGCGCTTCAATGCCAATGCTCAAAATGTGGGTTAATTTGAATTTCTGGACGTTCTCCGAGCACACGGCATCCTGAGAGCCCAAGTAGAGGAAGTCGTTCAAAATACAGGCGGGTATTGTGTCTGGTTTGGTGTCTACCACAAAACCATATTGGCGGGACTCCAACTGCTCCATTTCCGGACTGCCTGCAGTCTCCTCGCTGGACGAGCGGCCACGTTCAACGAACCGAGCGCCCGTTGCCGTGGTCACCACCGTGGCGGTGGGCCGCAGATTGGCCAGCCGCTTCTGAAGCTCATAAAGCAGAATCATCTTTGGGCTCTTTACTGACTAAGGACAGCGCTCTCGGCAGGCTCCTCGAATGCTGTTTTGTTGTAGTGCACCTGGCAGAGGTAGAGTCCGCAGGCCGGCGCCAATAGAATGCGGTGATCCCAGCTGTGCTTGGAGGGAATCGTCAGCATTTGGTAGATGGACTGCTCGTCAATTCGGCCCGTGGCCAGGGCCACCAGGGAGCCCACTATGCGGCGCACTTGCTTGTAGATAAAAGATTTGGCACGGATTTCGATATCCCAGTAATTGTAGGTGTCCTCGGCTTGAGCAGCGTTCGCGCCCAGGGCCAATGTCCTGCCAGGAGTTATGTTGATTTCGTCGATGCGACGCAGCGTGAACATAGAATGATCCCGACCAGGATTCTTTTGCCGACTCACGCTCATAAACGTGCGGAAGTCATGGAGTCCTAGGAACATACGAGAAGCCGCCCGCATGCGTTCCACATCAAAGACGTTGTTGCTGGCAAGCAAATCGATAAGGGGTCATAAGGTCAAGAGATTTACTACTGACTTACTGTATAAAATGACAGCGATCGATTTCCTCGACGGGTACAAAAGCCTCGTAGCCTTTGTTCCTTTGCTTGTGGGCATCGGCTACCCCGTTTTTGGCCACTGCCAAGCGGTACAAATAAGTGCGTCCAATGGCGTGGTAGCGGCAATGGAAACTATCGCTGACCTTCCGCGTGCTCAGCACTCGAATGGGCAGATTCTGTTTGGCCAACGTGCGATTGAGGACGCCAGTCAATGTCTCCGGGTTGTAGGGCTCGCCATCCCAGCGCTGCAGGTCAACGTGGAGCGTGGAGTGCAGGGCATGGACCCCGGCGTCTGTACTGAATTACAATCTAATTACATAAAACGCGTGCGGGCATGAGTTTTGTCATTGAGGAGGCCACAACGAATACCTACCGACTGGAGAGGACCGTTTGTATTTCGTTGACGGGACGGAAGACGCGCAGGGCCAGCTCGAGGCAGCCTTGAATGCTATGCGTGTCCAGCCGAGGTTCTTCCAGTTTATTTATGGTCTTCTGTATGCCACTGGGGATATAAATAGAAATTATTATTACGCACAACCAAAATCATCTGGAGGCTCACCGAAAACCTGTGCCAATGTACGAAAAGTTCAAGAGATATCTATTCATAGTGTGTGGGGCGAAACGGCATTATAAACGTGCTGAGTTTAACTGTAAATCGGTCCGATATTGGCAATATGGAAGCTGAGCCTAAATCCAGAAACCTATCTCAACCCAAATAACATTTAGTTATCACCTCTTCATAATCTCTGCGAGTTCACTTCACCAGAGTTGCCATAACCCTCGCCGTTTTAAAACAACTCGGAAGTTATCTAAAAAAATATAAATCATGTGGCTTTAGAAAATAGTTTTATTAAATTTTAAAATAAAATCTATGTATTAAACTTGCCAATTTGTGTTAATTTCTTGATTAATAAAATACTATCGAACAGACAGGGCTGTCACCACTGAACGCCATGTTATTATTATATTGAAAATATAAAACAGTTATAGCATGGTTTCCATCTCTTTAGTGTAGAAAAGATATATAAATCATTTATTTCCCAATACTTCGTGTGGAAAATTGGAAAACCATTTATCGATAGGCGGGATGATAGTCGCGGTCTGCAAGAAGCAACCGTGGCGCTGTCAAACAGCTGTCAACGCTGATAGGCAAAGTACACACACCGGTTTTGTAATAGTTTGGTATTAATTTCTTGTTGAAAGTTCTTTAAGCGGAGGAGCCGAGCGATCCAGAATAAACAGAAATGCCCAGATTCGCCGACGATGCAAGGAACGAGGACGTCGAAGTCAATGGCTGGCTGCGATTTGGTTTCCGGCTGGGCATCAGCGCCGCCCTTCATCCCTTCGAGTACTCCAAGACCCTCATACAGCTCGGCTATGAGCCGATTGCGGCGCGGCCGGGCAGATCGATGCTGCGGAAGCCCATAATGCTGCTGCCCAACATAATACAGTACTGTAGGTGGACAGCCCCAGCAGCCCTTAAAGGCACTTGATTAAATCGATTTGTGCTCTTTCCATCAGCCGGCCACATTCGGAAGGTGGATGGGCTGTATGGCTGTTATCGTGGCCTGACACCCAAGCTGGTGGGCTCCCTGCTGACGATGATTGTCAATGAACGTGTGGCTGATAAGCTTGGACTGATTACGCCCGAGGAAACAAAGGACGACGAGGATCTCACCGATGCCGAACGGTAGAAAGACTGGACACTTTAACAGAGCCGATTTCCCTGATCGTTTTTGTCCACAGCTATGCGCAGTTCAAGGCCACGCTGAAGCGCGACATTATCTTGTCGGTCAGTGGCATTGTGGTGGCCCATCCGTTCCATGTCATCTCGCTGAGAATGATGGCCCAGTTTGTGGGTCGGGAAACTCTGTATACCTCGATGACCGGGTCGATTGTGGAAATCTGGAAGACCGAAGGCATTCTGGGCTTCTTCTCCGGCCTCATACCAAAACTTCTGGCCGATCTGGCCTGCCTGGTCCTCACCAGCTCAACCGTCTACATCCTAAACAAATACGTCATCAAGGACAAGCTGGGCAGGCAGTACAACGCCGGCTTCACCCAGTTTGTTTTCTCCAACTTACTGTACCCGCTGCAGGTGGTATCCACCTGCTCGGCCGTAAGCGGAGCTCGCCTGATGGCCGCCCAGCCTCCCCTTATGCCCGCGTACAGCTCATGGGTTGACTGCTGGAACGACCTGCAGGCTCGAGGGGGCCTCAAGCGCGGCAGCTCACTCTTCTGGCGGTAAGGCAATCCAATTAACCTATTCATTCATTTGTGCTAATTGATTTCTCATAGTTCCCAGGGTGTGATCGGGCCAGGCCTGAAGAACTCATTCGCCCCGATGCCCACGCTGTCGCGTTACCAATAAAGAGTGACTGCCCATGCAGCTGAGCCCTAAAGGATCCAAAGCAATTCAATCCAACTGCCGGCAAAGATCCCCCAACCAACTTCTAATTCTTTGCCTTAAGCATTTTGTGTTATGCTCCCTCGCGTGCGTGCGCTCCGTCACTGAAGACATCAACTTGCATTTGTTTTTTTGAAAATTATGTAAACGAATCACCGATGCGTTTTTGATTCCATAACGAAGATTAAAATTTCAAATGTGTAGAACGATTGTTTATCCAACTCGACTTGTAGTTTTTTTCTGTCGAGAATTATTTCCTTTTCGCATTGAATGCTATTTATTCTAAGTCGCCATATTATCGAATTGTAATCCTTGTTAGCCCGAGACCTATTTTCTTGTTACTACAATACGAAATAAAAGTTTAACTGGCCCTATCATCCGATTCTGCCCAAGGTTCTCTGAATTGGCTGCGGTCTTCCACTCGACCCCTATTGCGTGTGCGAAGTCATTAAACCTTTCTATATATAAACTCTATATGGATACAGAGCGACCGCAGTTAGCTTTCCGCAAAGCTTTTCTGGGTTCAGGTGGAAGTTATCAGCCGCATTATCTATCGCGTAGAGAGCTTGCTAAATTACCATACGGGTCACAAGGAAGGGGTTTGGGGAGAGGAAAGAGGAGTTCCCAGAAAACCTCAGCGCGTTTTTGCTGAATGACTTATGATCGTTGTAAGTTATCGACAACAATTTGAACCGTTAGAGGTGTAATTAATTTGCAGGCAGCGCTGAACAAGTTACCGGCCCAGTTGACCGCTTTCCTTCAAGGTTCAATGCACGTTTTTTACCCGCCAAAGTTGCTTTATTTATGGCCGCGGCCCGCCTCTTTGGGCACTGGTCACCCCTGCCCGCTCCATATATGAGATTATCAAATTCACCCAGCCTAGCCAACGGTATCGGGGGGCAGTCGATTGATCGACCGGACGGCCGGAGCTGCTTTGATTGACCGTCTCCGATTTAACGCCATGGGAACAGGTCCCCGAGAGCGGGAGGCCACCCCGCCCCACTCTAAATGCAGTCACATGTGTCAAGTCGAGGCAAATTTCAGGTTGCGCGCGTACTGTGTAAATTTTAAGGCATAACACATTACAGGCCAATTTCCAAGTCGTGGACGACATAATGAAAGCACCAGCGATCGTCTGGCCGGCCAGCGCCGGCCGGTCCAACTTCACCTTCGTCGGCTCGCCAACTTCAGTCTGCGGTCCGCGCTTCAGTCAAGCAGACGCGCCTGCGCACCAAGCAAACCGTCGACGAGGCTTCTCCGGTTGAGTCCGACTAACAAAAAGTGTTAATGACAGTGCTTACGGGCGTATGAATAAACAGCGGCGGGGACAACAAAAAACCAAAATACAAAGCATCTAAAGTGAGCTCCGTGGGCAGAAACCAACGCCGCGTGCGCCGGCGTGCAGCGAAATCGCATTTGCATTTTGCTTTTTTCGTGCTTTCCGTTTTGTGCCAATGGAAGATTAAATTGGATCAATCGTTGGATCAAACTGTCTCTATTTAAGTGAGTGTGTGTGTGTGTGTGTGGAGAGTGTGTTTAGGGCAGGGGACCGTCCCCGAGTTCTCATTTCACCCGCCATTCGCAGTTTAACTTTTTTCCTCTCTTTGACTATTTTTTTGTTGTGTTGCATATTTAAACGAAAGGTTATTTGAATTCGTCTATAATAAATGCAAATATGTCTGGCCAGGGAGTACCGCTATATTGCCGAACCGATCGGACCGAATGAATGGCCGCGGGAAGAAGATTAATATCCCCTGAGTTAGTGGGGCAAAATGCTCAGCATATAAATAGACATTTTATTGTGATTTCTTTCAACCCACTGGGGAAGGAAGACTAAGACTTTTATGCTTAAAGCCTTAAGGCTCTTTAATTGTCTGGTTTTATAGATTTTTTTTAAGAATCACTTAAACCTGCTCAGATGCGATTTGAAGCAACAAAAGAATATTCTTTAGCCATTTGTGTAAGACCCCAAAAAGGGAAAGGAAATTAAGTATTCCAAGTGCGAGTCTATCTATAAGATTTTGTGATGATATTCTTCTATTATGATAGTTAAATTTACCTCTGGAAGGTTATTGAAGGTATCTAATTAGTCTTTCCCTCATCGTCTCATAATTCCAATGAATCTTAGGCTTGGGGTCTGTCTTCTAATCAGAAGTTAAAGGAAAGAGATTAAAGTTGAACTTCTCGAGATCTACCCTCAATTTCGAGCAGAAGAAATTCTTTCCCCAATCCTTAATTGAGCCCTAAGATTCCCTAGATATACTCTCAAATCCGACTTAAAGAAATATTTTCCACAGTCCCTTATTGAGACCTGAGGTTCCCTAAACCTACTTTCAATTTCGACCTAAACAAACACTTCCCCCAATTCCTTATTAGAAACGAAAGATTCCCTTGATCTATTCTCTATTCCGACCTGAAGAATTACTTCCAACAGTCCCTTATTGAGACCTAAGATTGCCCAGTGAATTCACTATTCCTTTCGATTGTTATTGTTCGGATCATAAACTGCCCACCTTTCCTAGAAAGTGAAAGATAGTTTCTTGAAATGAAAAGGTTCTTTCGCCTGCTTTACTTTTACAAGACTACAAATTTAAGCGGTCTGCTTTCTAAGTTAGGAAAGTTATGCCGACGACAATTGTCATATAGGAACTTTCCAACAACAAATTGTGGGGCGAGTTTACAGTCGCCCGATTAAAGGGCATTTAAAATTCAAATTCGTTACCTTGAGGTTCTTTTGTCCAATGTGGAGAGACTTTCGCTGACACTTTCCCAGAGTCAACCTCTTCCAGGGTCACTGTGTGAAGTTTCCCTCCCAACCAGCCGACCCACCGAGGTCACCCAGAAGCGTGCCGACTCCAAAATTGGCAACTGCCAGCCAGTTCGGAGGCTGCTGCAGTGGCGATGCATAAATCACTGGCTATTAAATAATTAAT